>JAVYIG010006877.1:0-110385 GCA_035222895.1 Strongylocentrotus droebachiensis
TATTTTCATTGTTTTATATTCTATTCTAATTATATGTAATCACAGCCTCGCTAAAAGACCAGCTTTTGCTGAATGCGGGCACAATTGTTGTATTGTTTTTAACCGCGAATAAATAAAATATACCATACCATACCATACCATACCATTTTTATAATCATTATTATTGTTATTATTATAATTATTGATTCAGTTTATTCTCTCTCTCTCTCTCTCTCCCTCTTTCCCACTCTCTCTTGCTGTAGGTATCTCTCCAGCAATCAGATCATGTACATGTTAGACGGTGCTTTCTTCAACCTGACCACGCTCAGCACATTGATTTTGGATTATAATAGCATTATCTCTATAGAGAATGGTGCATTTCCAGATAACATACAAACCCTGTAAGTATGTCACCAACGATTCTCAGAATTGGCTCTGCTTAAAATGCAAAAAAATAGTAAGCAAACACCCCCAATAGATCTGTTTGTACTCAGCTTTGGGACAAACGACCCACAAATATCACCCTTTTCCACATGGAGACTATCCCAAGTACTTTGGGCATTTTAGAATAATAACTGCCAAAGCGATGAAGGTGCTTCATTATTAATACCTTTTGTTTACCCTATTGAGAACAATACTTCCACTTGTGTATCAGTGTATGTACACATTATGTTACAAAGCCCATACGTATCAAGTAACTATTTTCCGGACACACTACATAGTCAGAAATGTTTAATCTCCAGTAACCGAAACAGTGCAAAATTAGATTTACAATGGATTCATGTTTTTATTTATTTCTGTAAATGTAAAAATATATTTACATTATATGTCCCTGTTGTGATTGTATTTAAGTGCTTTCGAATATTCTTACTGCTATTGTAAATTCCCATTATGTAATTTGAATCTTGTTTGTGTTGAACAAGAATAGTTGAAGACTGTAGATCTTTACAAATGAAAAAAAGGGCCATCTTGAATATTGATCTGAATTAAAAGGATAAATCGTTTGCTGAGAGCCAGGGATCTTGTTTAAAGCCCCTCTAAAGTGTTGAGAGCCCCAAATTCGCAAAAAATTTGATGGCAAATTTCACTTAAACTGTATCATAATGTGAAACAGGATGCATCTAAGATACATTTCGGCAAAGATTCCCCCCCCCCCCCCCACTACAAAAATGTGTTTGAAGACAAATATTGATAAAAGAATACATAATTTTGGTTATCTGTTGTGTACGCAGAAACTTCAATTTTGTATTCTTTCATCAATATCCGACTTCAAACACATTTGTTTTCAAAATCATTGCAGAAATGTGTCTCAAATGACATCCTCTTTCACATTATGATACAGTTAAAGTGAAATTTGGCCAACGATGTTTTGGGGCTCCAAACACCTTTAGAGGGGCTTTAAATATGTTTCAAACTATATTGAGCTAATGCTATTGTGGCTCCAAACAGATATACTGATTGAATAACTTATCTAATCTAATATAATCTTGTCTCTGTTCTGTTATTGCAGATCCATGATTAGCAATGAATTTCATTTCTTACATGAGAACGTGTTTACTAACCATTCCCAGCTTACTACCCTTTCTCTGCCTTCAAACAACATTGATAAGATACCAGAGACAGCCTTTGATGGGTGTACCAGTCTCACGAATCTGTAAGTCACTTGTTATGCTATGGATCAACAACTATGAAGGTGTCAAGGTATAATAGTTCATTCACTTGACACTCAAACCAAGAATAGAGGGTTTGAATACCAGTACAGCAGTAACATCGTCTAGCGAGACATGAATCCACAGTTAGTTGTTTTGTGTTCGTGGACATAATTTGTTCACTACTTTTTCTCTTGATATTATTGTTTGTTTCTTAATCTTGTGTTACTTTGCATTTTGTTTACGTCTGGACATGTATGTATATTTGTTTTTTTATGAGAGACATGTGGAAAATAAACAAACTTGAAACTTAAACTTGAAACTTTGTGAATTTAAGACAACAAACCCCCTACCCCCAAAATCAGAATTCATCATATATTTATGGGAGCCATTTTTAAGTTATAAGTTCAAGTTCAATTTTTGTCATTGTTTCACATTTTACAAAAATATAGACATACACATAAAATAAAATAAAATTACAATACATGTAGTATAAATGAGCACGTCTCGATGCCTCTCAATTCATATAATAGATTAAGTAGAATGTTAAATATGATTGACTTACAGTTATGTACATTAACCTGGTAATCTGTTGACCTATTAACCTGTTGACCTTTTCACCACTGGATTGTGATATTCCTAATCAGATTAATACATGAACCACCTTTTCAGTAAGTGATGGATTAAAACAGACTTTAATCTTTGAACTGAGGAGGTGGGATGGCTAGAGCAGTTGTCTTGTAACCGGGAGGTCCCATGTTTAAAACCCATTTGATGCGCTATTGCCCTTTGGTAAGGCATTAATCCTCATTATCAAGTCCCTGGGAGAGGATTTAAAGCCGTTGGTCACCTGGTTGCTTACTTTCAATTATCATACACATGCTTTCTTAGCAGTCAGGTAAGGCAAAAAACAAACAAACAAACTTTGAACCAACAAGAAAGGTGAAAAAATTCATCTGGAGAAAAAGGATTAATCCTTCACTGGCTATTCAATATCACTTATCCTCGCTCCAGTGATCTTGAAGCAGCAGACAGCACGAAAATGTGTGAATAATCACTTGGCTTGAGAAAGTCCACAGGAGTGGACAGAAGCTTGCCTACTAGCTAAATGTTAAGGTTTGTAGAAGCTTAAAGATAAACTCCAGTTCTGGTAATGCGATTGCATTGTGAAAGAAAAGGTGTGGAATGGATCAGAAACAGTTGATCATGTAGCATGTAAGTATTGGTGTGCACTGCAAGGTTCTGGAGTCATCAAAATCATAATAAATTTGGCCGAGTCTTGGTAAAGTAACAAGCACTGTACACAGAAAGCTATATATGAGACAACACACATGGAGTCGGGGCTAGTACTACCTTGATTTCCTTGTCTTTCTATGCTCATTACTCAGCCAGTATACATTTTCTTCCAAAATTGTTTGGCACATGTCATTTATTTGTAATCTTGAACATTCAGTGTAAGTTTCGTTTGATTCTGTGAGAATTAATTTTCTTTGTTACCAGAACTAAGTGTATCTTTGAGGTTGGTGGAAGCTTAAAATACATGTTATAATTACCCCAACCAATGAAAGTTTTCTGTATCAAATTTGAACTTTTGTATCGGCCAGGGATCTGAGCTATAACAAGATCGGTCGTATCCTGGCCACTCACTTCGAAGACTGCCCTCTAACCTCCCAACTTAATCTCCAAAGCAACGAGATAGCGTACATCGAAGATGGAACGTTCGCGAACGTGACATACATCGGTAATCTCAATCTCCAGAACAACGAGATCAACGATATACCGATGGGTGGGACCTTTGTCAACAAGACGTTGGGCAGCGTGTAAGTTTAAAATCAAATCAAATATCAGTTCCATTTTCAGTTTAGTTTATCTAATTTCTTGTTTGTTTGATCTTATGTTTGATCCTATGTTTGACCTTATGTATGTATGCTTGAATATGGAAAGTATTTCACTCGTCATGCCAACCATTCAATGCTATATTAAAGTGTAATGTCTGCTTGTTTTCAAAAATATATTCTTATATTTTCAAGATGTTATCATGCCAATATTAGATGTAAACATATTTTATCCAGCTTCGGCTGCTTTTCTTGTAAAATGATTTGTGCTACATGCTTTCAATCATTAGTAAACCTTGATTGAATTGAATTTTTAAAAAATTAATTATATGAATATTGATATATTTTTTGTCATACATACAGCCAATTAAGCAATAACCGAATCACAATAGTGAAAACTGGAGCATTCTCGAATTTTGTGGCATCAAGTATGTGAGTACACTGTGGAAAGTACTGTGGAATGTAATCATAATTCTGGCAAAGGCACTTCCGGTTCCCATTCAAATACAATGGCCCGAATTCACAAAAGAGGTTTGTCGACAAACCAAGGTTTATGTGCGTCATACAAGGTTTGTCGAAACAAAAGGAGGTTCGTCGACAAACCTCCTTTGTAAATTTGGGCAAATGGGTCGAGAATTGGAAAATCTGTTAGAAATTATAGTTTCGGAACCAATAAACTATAGGTAACAGATTATGATGGTGCCTACATATAATCATAGATCTCATCAGATCATCAGGTAAGTTCATGAAACCTGAACATTAGTTAAGTAAAAAATATAGTTGACACTGATGTACACTAATTCTCTTTGGAAGCCAGAAGGAATATTGTCTCATCGTCTTCCCCAGTATCTGCGCATGTGTTAACCTGCGCAGTTTTGGAGGAAGATCTATTGTCAAACATCGCATTTGCGGTAGGGTCAATTAAAGAAATATACATGTATATAGTTATACATTAGAATGTGTCTCTCTGTTCATAAACAATTGTACATGTATTTAGTGCGTTTTTTCCACAAGTATAGCTGTAATAAAATACATATCTATGCAGCTGAATGTACAATTATATAATTCTATGTGAGACTGGATTGGCCCGTTTTATTGTTCATTTATGTATTTATAAATATTTGTTTATATCTGCTTTGCATTTATGGAATAAAATTGAAATTGAATTCATGATGAGTTTCAAATGAAACCTTTGATTACAAACTGCATTTCGATAACTTTTTATTCCAGTTCTCTTAGTGGCAATAACATCTATACGATAGAAACAAGGGCCTTCGAAGGAGTGAGAAGCAGGTATGTAATAGATGCAACTTTACTGTAAACTGGGGCGTAGCTACTTGGCGCGTGTGTGGGGGGGAGGGGTTGATTCACAGGCGCGGACCCGGGCCCCACCCCCCTGGCACTTTTTTATAAATTTGTAAACAATTTAATTTAAAAAAAAATTAATTTTTTTTTTTTAATACGTGATCACACAACCCCACCCCCCTCCCCCCCCCCCCCCCCCCCCCACAATGAGAGGAAATAACGGTCTGCGCGATATCCTGGACCCGCCACTGTTGATACATGCCCTGAATCAAATGTTGAATGAAATTTATTTTTTTAAGAAAGTGAAAGGGAGAGAGGGGCAAACAATGAAAAAATAGACTGTTAAAAAGAAAGAAAGAAAGAAAGAGCAGGAAAAGAGAGAGAGAGGGAGGAAAAGGGAGTAGAAGAAAAGAATGAGAAAACAATGGCGTAGCTAGATTGGGCATGTTGGAGAGGCGGGTTGCCACATGCCCCCAATCGGGTGTTTGACAAAAATCAAAAAGAAAGAAAAATAAATAAGGGAGAGAGAGAAAGGGGGAAATTGTGTCTTGCATCCTGCCCCTTATTAGTATAGTGCGTGTAGCCTTCTTAATTTGCATTTCATTTTCCAAGTAAGACCATTTCCCGTTTGTTCGTTCCAGTGTCCTCCTGAAATGGGTAGACTTACCGTGGATGTCCCATTATTTTTCCTAATCTCATTGCATATTTGTTTTATGTACATTGGAGATTGATTAAATTGTATATTGTATCTGTATATTTGATAGTAATAACAATGATAATGATGACTATTTGTAAAGTGCCATATCCATATTGCAGAAGTGCTTAAGGTGCTTTGAGTATACGTGAAAATTTGAACTATAATTAGATGTAAATTGCAACACAGGGTACATGAACAATATGATTATAAAGAGTAAAACAGTGCATCAAAAAAATAAGTTGGTATAAATATACACCAAGGAAATATAAATGAATGACATGATGAAATGTGGTAATATTGAACTGGTGACTTTTAAGACAAAGCTTGAATGAGTTTATGATTATTATTAGGCCTATCACTATAATATTCTCTCCTGAATATTTTTTTTAATTATGCGCAATATGCAATTTATAAATGTTACTTTAAGAATACTGTTAATGGTTCCGTTTATTACCCACATACTTTGGTTTTTTAATTCAAGTCATTGCTAAAATTAATTTTAATATATGAATGTGTTAGCAAAGACAGAAATACTAAACTGGAAAACTGTTGAATATACTTTAATGTTCAGCCTTTGTTATGTTTCACTCAATCATTGAGTTATTAATGTAAATTAACGTAAAATATGTATTGAAATTATGGAAATAGAAACCTCTCTTGAGGGTAAGAGAAAAAAAATAACAATACATTTCGATGTTGTTATGGCTCCGGAGCAGATATATATTGGATCACCTTGAGGGAATCTAAAAAAGAAGCATGCCTCAAAGTACCTATCTTCCGTTATTTTTATGAACTTTGACCTCTTCTGTCTTCCGAAGCAGATTCTCCTTTGGTGGCAATCCGATGAAGCACCTTGAAACACAATGTTTCCGAGACACCACTTCGACTTCTTCCTTGTGAGTATCCACAGTTTCTTAGAATATATTAAAGGAAAATGAAACCCTACAAACTTTAGCTGATGGCCTTATTCAAAAATTGTGAGCCAGTTAAAAATATCTAGAAAGTACCCCTATTGGTGAACTTAGCAAGGAAAAGAAACTCCCCAGACAATTACCCCTAGGATATTTTTCAGGGGGTAGTTGTTCTAGAGGATGGTTGTCTTGGGGTAGTTGTCTTGGAGATAGTTGTCAGGGGGTAGTTTTCCTAGGGGTTAGTTGTCCGGGGGTATTTATCCGGGGGTAGTTGTTCTAGGGGGTAGTTGTCTGGGGGTAGTTATCCGGTGATAGTTGTCCTAGGGGGTCGTTGTCTGGGGGTAGTTGTACGGGGAGTAATCATCCTACAGGATGGTTGCCCTAGGGGTAGTTGTTCTAGGGGGTAATTTATTGGGGGTGGTTATCCGGGGGTAAATGTCCAGGGGATAGATGTCCTACAACCAATATCAAGGTATGTTCAACTGGCTCATAATTTGTTATAAGTCTGTCAACAAAAGTTGTTGAGTTTCATTTACCTTTAAATCCCCACTGCACTACTTATAACTATTTGCGCCCTCTATAATAGCAAACAACGCCTAAGCGGTGACCGTACGTCCCCCATGGTCATCTTTTTCTTATGTTTAATTGAGAGCTGATTTGATGAGATAACCACCTGTCAGTGACCATGCAGGTCAAAATAGTTCAGATAGGCTTTAAGGATAAAGTTCATAAATCCATTAAAGTTGATACTCTAAGACAATCCCAAATACTGAGATAATTACATAAATAGAAAGCTTTTAACCCCCATAATAACACCAAATGGTGTCCACCCGACAAAACAAGTTTAGAATAATGAATTTATTCGAGTAAACTCTACCAAAATATCTAAGTCTGAAACCCGGAAGTGCACGTAGAGTCGGGCCTCTATCCGTGACGTCACGAACGGGAGTCATGGGCTCAGTGAGAGTGAATGGCAGTGATATCCCTACGTAAATGCTATCCTGTCAGAGCTTATATTTGTTGTTGTTAAGGAGTATATTTGATGGATTTTCTGTTTTCATTTGAATGAAGAATAACGAAGCAACATTTTCCAGTCGCTGATTTCTTTTTATATCCTCATATTCACCTATTTGGTAGAGATTTAAGACGAGTTTACTGCTTAGGAATTAAAGTTAAATCGTGCACTTATGAATAGGCGGATGCATTATATTGTCATCAGATGTACATGAGCAGTTTTGTAAAAACGAATAGGTCTAGAACTATGATAGTACTTATCATAGATGTGTGTGACTGCCTCAAAAAAGGATACAGTACCAGTTAAACATTTTATGTTGTAAAATATCAAACTTGAACGAGATCATGCAAGCGCGCTTCCTCTATAATATTTTGGCGAGTGATGCGGCTCTTGCATGAACGTTCGTGAAGCGAGCAGAATCGGGAGGTAAGACCAAGCCGCTGCTCTAGGCGCTGCTTGCTTGTGATGGAACGTACGTGCGCTAGTTATATGTTTATCGGCAATTGCAAGAGAATGAAAGCGACGTTGCCAGCTAAGAAAAACAACTAACAAAGACTTGCTCCTGACTACCGGTGTCAGAATTGGTAGATGAAGGATGTTCAGGGCCAAGGAAGGCGAAAGACATGGGAAAAAGGAAGAAGAAACCATCGAGAGATCGCTGTAGTGTATGGTAATGAACTGTGCATGGGTAGACAGCTCACTGTTCACTCCGTGCCTGGGCCGATTTCAACACCAAAACAAAAATTATACATGGTGAAAATATCGACTAATAGCACATCGTTGGCATGTATATGTCATAATTTTTAAAAAGGGGAATTGATATTAATACTATGAAGTACTAGGGGAAGGTAAAGAATTGTACATAGAATTATGATTTATTAGACTTTTCAGCCTTTGAAACAAAAATATGCAGAAAATCGTATCACTCTGCACATGTTTGCTATGGAACATCCGGGTACGTGAATATACTCTCTCCCGGACGTGAGGTCATAAATAGTAGACAAGCGCCGTGACTGATTTTCTATGCAAAGAGAGGCGGATATTTTAGACATTTCAATTGAGGATTTCGAGTAGACAGAATTTTTTTGTGATATACTAAGTAATTGAAAAACTTAAAAATAACATATACTTGCCGTAGGTAACAAATTAAGGGACATTTATTTGCTTAGAGTATCAACTTTAACATTTTGTGTGTTAAAGAAAAAGTAGATTTTTTGGAATATTATTTGTGTGCTTCCCATTCCTCGTTCCGTTTACATCAAGAACATCAAGAATGCCGACCATAAGAGGACACTTTTTTTCTTTTCTTTTTTTGGTCTCGAAATTTGAAAATTTGACATTTTTCTTCGTTGGGGGGGGGGGGGGGTTAGGTCACGTTTTTTAGGTCAGCCATGGGCATAATTTTTTTTTTTGGGGTAATATATTTTTTTTTTTTTTGTAATTAAAAAAATACCAAAGGGGGGGTTTAACCCCCAACCCCCCCCCCCCCTCCCCTCCTGCGTACGCGCCTGAAAATGACTGTATTCCTCATTTTTCCTGAGAGATTCCTAATTTTTGCTTTGAAAGGTTGGCAGGTGTGGAAGAATATCATGGGAGAAATGTCCCCTGAAAAAGATGAATACTCTCATATTCACAATATGACGAGAAATACCTGCAAAGTTTGGACCAGATATATGATTAAATTCTAACCTATTGATCACCTTTGAACTTTACTGCAGGTCTTTTAGCGGTATGCATCTGACATCACTCACAACGCATGTGTTCTATGACTTGCATGTGTCAGGTTACTTGTAAGTATGAACGGGGACATTTGTTCTTCTATTGTTATCTTCAAAGGGTTATATATGCAGCATATCACCAAAATATATGTACAAAGATTTCCAGTTTTTTTATGCAGCCACAAAGATCCTAAGTTTAACTTATCTCTAAGTTGGACTTAAACATTGTGGAAAGCCATTAGCATCTATGAAAATATTTGTAAAAGTTGTTTTAAAAGGGATAGAATTTTGATCCAAATTATTCATATCAAGGAGATTTCATTTTCTTAATGTGGAATTTATAACAAGTCAAAAATACTTCAATATTCACTTGTGAATATATTTAATTTCAAGCCTACAAATGGCTCTCCATAATTGTTAAGTTCAACTTAGAGTTAAGTTCGACTTAGGATCTTTGTGAAACACCCCTAGGTTCACGCCTTACTCTTTGTGCGAAGTATAGCATATCGAGGTGCATAGGGAATTACTATACTACACACGGGGCCTCTATTTAATGTTCTAGTCTGAGAAACGGAGTGTTTTCCCCTAGGCGAGACAGAGACAGAGAAAGAAATAATATGACTTGATCGTCCATCTTTTGTTTTAAATTGTGCTTTTGTTTTTATTCTATTTTTTGTGGCAAATCCAGGTACTTGGACGACAATCAGATCAGTTTCATTGCCGATGAAGCATTCTACGATGTCACTTGCTCCTACGATCTGTGAGTACAAGCTTATATATAACATATTCACTGAATGTTGTAATTTATTTACTACGAGAAGATGTGGCGTATATTTATATAGCTTCTGACATTCAAGGCAATTCAATTCGTTTTTATTTCCAATTAAATACTCAAGAATTCTACAAAATAGACAGAAATGTAAAAAGAAAGTACACAATATTGATGGATGCAAAATATTTACAAAAAAAAGTAGCTCTAAGAAATTGAAAGTAAAACAAACAACAACAACAAAGCTTTCTAGATAAAATAAAATTGTAAAAAAGGCAGGCATTTAAAAGCCAAGGTCTAGCTAGGCTTATATCATGGATACCGTAGAATATTTTCCAAAAAAAATACGATATGGAGAAAAAATTAGAGAGGCTAAGAAACATAAATCGAAGATATTATAGTATGAAGGGCAAATGTTCTGCTTCCTAATGAAACCATGTATGATTTTTTTTTTAATTTGAATATTCATAATTTCTCCTAATTCCTCTTCAGGCATCTTGAAAATAACGGGATTGATACTATAGAAGGAAAGATGTTTGGAGGAACAAGCTCGGCAGATGAGATGTAAGTACGAAAATAATAATAATAGTAATAATAGTAATAATAATAGCTACATATATTGTGCAGGTTTCCTTCCCAAGGGGATGCTCAATGCACCTACTAAGCAATGTTAGTACCCTGGCTTTAGCCTAGCTGCCCTGCGGCACTTAACGCATTCAAGGAATGCATTTCTACCAAGTACCCATTTACTATACCTGGGTGGAGAGTGGGAAATGTAGACTAATATCTTGTCAAAGGACATTAGTGGTTTGGCAGGGCTCAAACTCTGAACCATGTGAACTGCAGCTCGGTGACCTATCAACTAAACCAGAACACATATCTACTGAACCATCCAACATGTTACAGTAGAATTCTATTACTGCTAGGTTTAATGTTATTAAATACAAAGTTTTGGTATGGGGTCACGAATTTGGTTCAAATAAATATATTGGAAGCATATGCGATCCTACAATATTCATTGATCGTTGTCGCGGTTGAAATTGTAAAAATAAACTCCGTATAGCTCTCTCTCTCTCAAGGTCAAGATATTAATTAAGGTATAAAACAATGTTTCTTGACTAAAATCAACCGATTAGCTATTCCCGCTTGGAAATTATGTATCACAACTACATATTCTGTAATTTTCATGGTCGCAGCTACCATTGTACGGCCGTAGGCGCTATTTGAAATTTATCAAAATTTACCGGGAGCACCGGTAAATTTTTATATTCATTTTTACTCAAAAGCAGTAGTGTTTTGGGGGCTACATTTTCTAGTGCATATAATACATCCACACGGGCATCCAAATATATTAAAATTGTAAAGATTCACTATCCACCTAATTTTCAAAATTTCCCAAAACTTTGTATTACCTTTAACAAATTGGATCCTTCTCACTATAAATTGGGAGATGTGGAGGAGTCATGCAGCGTGTCCACACACAAATAACATTATCCCAAAACTCAATAAAGAAACATCGTGTAAAGAAATGTATAAAGAAGCTGATTTTGACGAGATCGGTTGACATGACAGCCGGCCAATCGTGAGTGTGCGGTCACGTTAAGCCCCGTCCAGTTATACCGTTCTAGTTCGACTATACGTCCATGCACATACAAAACACTCCGTGATTCTTTATCAAGTTCTAGTTCGAAACGATGCCCAGACCCTAGTTTCGTTATACGACGTTTCTTTATACGATGTATCGTTAGTAAGCGTGCACACACACAATTCCATCGTATGGCTATCCCGAAACGGTAGAGCTATAGTTTCGTTATACGACGTTTCTTTATACGACGTATCGTTAGTAAGCGTGCATACATACAGTTTCATCGTATGGTTATCCCGAAACGGTAGAGCTATACCGTTTCGGAATAACTATACGATGACTTTTGTGTGTGTGGACGCGGGGATGGTATAGTGGTTCATTCACTCGTCCCTCAATCCAAGGTTTGTGGGTTCAATTTCAAACCCGGCACTTACGTCATTTGGCAAGACATTAATCGACATTTGCCACTCTCAATTGCCTGGGTAAAAATATCCGGGGGCCTTCGGGAAGAAGTACATTAATGCTGCTGAGGCTTAATCCCAGGGTAACAAAATGATTACTATAAATGTCTCTAGCTGTAACGTCAGTAATATGCTGAGTCTTCTGTCTCCGCCTACAAACAAATTCTGATTGATCCCCAGTTTGAAATTGAGTCGCATCTTACGCAGCTAGGTTATAAATTGAACTTAGTCCCAGAAGTGTGGAGAGTCTCTGGAGACACCCACATCTAAACACACACACATAAATCCTACGCACCCTCTCTCTCTCTCTCTCTCCCTCTCTCTCAGTCTAGTGATCATGTGAGAATCATTTTTATGAAGCCATTTATGTGCTTGTTATGATCCTCCCACTGCAGATATTTCGTTATCTATATGTTCGTATTTTGAAGACTATATAATTTCATTTTTATATCTTGACGTAAAATAAAATAAATGAATGACAAGTCAAGGTTGCGTTCATTTATATCATTTTCACCTAATTAACCCCCATATGTCATCTCTCTTTTGCAGATATCTGAGCAATAACCTGATTGCATCTCTTCCGACAAATGTCTTTGAAGACGTCTATGCAAGAAGGATGTAAGTTCATCTTTAATTTTGTATTTTAAATTTTATTTTTTATTTCAATTTTTCTTTAAAATACATGCGTAACTTCATTATTGGAACCGTCATTAATTACTCTTGATTGTGAAATAAAGCAAAACATATAATATTTTGATAGAAAATATTTCAAAGGAAATAGATTTCAAATCTTGAGGCATGCAGTCTGAAGTAAAAATGCAGAACTAGTCTTTCTGCATCATGTGTGTATGATAATCAGTCAAACGGGTCCATTAGTCGTACATGTCCTTAGTCGTACAGATCCATTAGTAGTACAAATGAATTAGTCGTACAGGTCCATTAGTCGTACAGGACCATCAGTCACACACGTCCATCAGTCACACACGTCCATCAGTCACACACATCCATTAGTCGCACCTGTCCATTAGTCGTACAGGACCATTAGTCGTACAGGTCCATTAGTCTTACACATCCATTAGTCTTACACGTCCATTAGTCTTACACGTCCATTAGTCGTACAGGTCCATTAGTCTTACACATCCATTAGTCGTACAGGTCCATTAGTCGTTCAGGTCCATTAGTCGTACAGGTTCATTAGTCGTACAGGTCCATTAGTCGTACAGGTCCATTAGTCGTACAGGTCTAGTCGTACAGGTCCATTAGTCGTACAGGACCATTAGTCGTACAGGTTCATTAGTCGCACAGGTCCATTAGTTGTACACGACCATTAGTCGTACAGGTCCATTAGTCGTACAGGACCATCAGTCGCACACGTCCATTAGTCGTACAGGACCATCAGTCGCACACGTCCATTAGTCGTACAGGACCATTAGTCACACACGTCCATTAGTCGTACAGGACCATCAGTCGCACACGTCCATTAGTCGTACAGGACCATCAGTCGCACACGTCCATTAGTCGTACAGGTCCATTTGTTGTACAGGACCATTAGTCGCACAGGTTTATTAGTCGCACAGGTCCATTAGTCGTACAGGTCCATTTGTTGTACAGGATCATTAGTCGTACAGGTCCATTTGTTGTACAGGTCCATTAGTTGTACAGGACCATTAGTCTCACATGTCCATTAGTCGCACAGGTCCATTAGTTGTACAGGACCATTAGTCTCACATGTCCATTAGTCGCACAGGTCCATCCGTCGTACAGGACCATTAGTCGTACACGTACATGAGTCGCAAACGTCCATGAGAGGTCCATTAGTCTCAAACCTCCATTTAGTCGCACAGGTCCATTATTCGCACTGGGGGATGTTTCATGAAGCTGTTCGTTAAGTTACGCATGACTTAACGAACGACTTGAATATGAAAAGCCAAATGGGATGCTTTATCCTTTTTAACTGCATCAACTAAAGTTGAACTGTACATATGTAGATTAACATTCTTATTATAACAATCACTTTTAATGCAAAGTATATTTTTGGCCATGATTTACGAACGACTTGTATATGAAGTGCCAGATAGGATGCCCAAAGTTTTTTCTGATATTTCCAATAACCTCAATTATATTATGGCAAAAAATATGCTTTTCATGAAATGTTTGTTAGAATAAGAATGTTAATCTACATCTTCACAGTTCAACTAAATAATAATCAAGAATGATTGAGCATCCCATTTGGCTTTTCATATACAAGTCGTTCGTAAAGTCATGCGTAACTTTACGAACAGCTTTATGAAACACCCCCCCCCCCCCCCCAGGTCCATTAGTCGTACAGGACCATTAGTCGTACAGGACCATTATTCGCACTGGGGGATGTTTCATGAAGCTGTTCGTTAAGTTACGCATGACTTTACGAACGACTTGAATATGAAAAGCCAAATGGGATGCTTTATCCTTTTTAACTGCATCAACTAACTGTACATATGTAGATTAACATTCTTATTATAACAATCACTTTTAATGCAAAGTATATTTTTGGCCATGATTTACGAACGACTTGTATATGAAGTGCCAGATAGGATGCCTAAAGTTTTTTCTGATATTTCCAATAACCTCAATTATATTATGGCAAAAAATATGCTTTTCATGAAATGTTTGTTAGAATAAGAATGTTAATCTACATCTGCACAGTTCAACTAAATAATAATCAAGAATGATTGAGCATCCCATTTGGCTTTTCATATACAAGTCGTTCGTAAAGTCATGCGTAACTTTACGAACAGCTTTATGAAACACCCCCCCCCCCCCCAGGTCCATTAGTCGTACAGGACCATTAGTCGTACAGGACCATTAGTCGCACGGGTCCATTAGTGGTACAGGTCCATTAGTCTTACACGTCCATTAGTCGTACAGGTCCATTAGTCTTACACGTCCATTAGTCGCACGGGTCCATTAGTCGTACAGGTCCATTAGTCTTACACGTCCATTAATCGTACAGGTCCATTAGACGCACGGGTCCATTAGTCGTACAGGTCCGTTGGTTGTAAATGATGAATTTACTTCAGAATTTAATCATTAAAGCATTGCATATTTCAAAAGGGAATGTTGAATTGTTGAGATCTTTGGAAAGTTTTGTTCATGTGCGGGTGTTTTTTCCAGATCATCTTAAATCTGTTGAGAGCCTGGAGAAAGGTGCATAGTTCAATTTCATCCATCAACACTAAGCTAACACCCGCATGACCTTCGGCAGACCTGGGGGGTGTTTCACAAAGATCTTAAGTCGAACTTAACTCTAAGTTGGACTTAAAAATTATGGAGAGCCATTTGAAGCCTTAAAATAAAATATATTCAAAAGCAAAAATTGAAGTATTTTAGACTTTTCATAAATTCCACATCAAGAACATGATATCTCCTTGATAATAGACAATATGAATGATTTGAATCAACATTTTATGCCTTTTAAAATAACTTTTACAAAATATTTTCAATGATGCTAACGGCTTTCCATAATTGATAAGTCCAACTTAATGATAAGTTCAACTTAGGATCTGTGTGAAACACCCCCCTGGAGTGCGTTTCACAAAGCCTTTTTTCAATGCGAATGACAAAAATCAGTGACAAATCTGCTGATAACCAATCAGAAGCAAGGATTTCAGTAGCTTATAACAAAAGCTGTCATTTGTCACTGATGACAAGTTTTAAGACTCCTTTGTCTACATTGCATTGCCAATTTGAATATCATTTTTTTCCTAACGTAGCCACCTGACCAACAACAAGCTGACAGCCTTTCCAACCGCGGCTCTGTCGACACAGTCTATGTATTACCTGGATCTCTCGCACAACCAGATCATTACTTTATTCCCTGATGCCTTTCATTCACTTACCAGTACTCAATATGTGTAAGTAAATTATGTTGTTTTTTTCCTCCTTCTTCACCTTCTCCTTCCTTCACTTTATTCTTTTCTCTCTTGTATGAAGTAATCATAGACTAATCAATACACTAGGTGTGTTCTAAGAGAAGTATATATCAATCATATTCTGTAGCAATATCGAATTATATGTAATGTTTAATTAATATTTAGCTTTTATATAGCGCGTAATACAATGTCCCTAATGCTATGGTCACAAATCTGAGCAGCGACTGACCGATCAGTAGCCTGCTCGGTCGCTGCTGGAATTAGGCATCGCCCAGCGATTAGGTCGGTGCCCGGGCGGCGACCGCCCAGGCACCGAGCGTATTTTGGGCGGCGAGTGAAAAGTGAGCAGGCGCCGCCCAAATTTTAACTCCGCGCTAAAACTTCAGCGGCGACCGAGCGATGCCCTAAAAACGAGCGGTGCCTGGGCGGCCGCCGCTCGGTGGCCGGGCAGCCGCCGGGCAGAATTGGTTAAAAACTCGCCGCTCGGCCGCCGAGCAGTCTACTTTTGGGTAATGTGACCATAGCATAAGCGCCTTACAAATATACTATTACACCGGTCATTGTATTCAGTGCAATCCACTCCCTGGGGAGCATTCCAGCCAGGCGTTACTTGACGCACAAAAACTGTTTGACCAACAATGACGGTCGCATCCTACCGGGTACCCATTTAACCCCTGGGTGGAGAGTAGCAAGTGCAGGTTAATATCTTGCCAAAGGATATTAGTGCCGTGTCGGGATTCGAACCCTCGACCTTCGCATGTCCTGTCAAGCGCCTTAAAAAACTCGACCACGACACTCCCGATTTTTAATAAGCTTTTGTATAGTGCTCATGTTTTACATTGTGCTTGTCGAATATATATATATATTTATAGTTTGGATCTCTTTCTTCATCAATCTTTAAATGGATGGTAGTAGCATACACATATTTTTTGATGTTATCAGACATTCTATAGAAGCATATTTCAGAAGATTTGTGGACGGAACCATCTGTAGTCCCTTTCTTTTGACTTTATCATTTTTGCTATGTTTTTTTTCTCTTTGTAGCAACCTTCAGAACAACCAGATTCTTGAGATCGCATCAACATTACTGAGTCCCTTAATTAATCTCAGAGAATTGTAAGTAACTTTAACTTTCTGTTTGTGAAAAAAATCAATCTTCATAATATTAATAAAGATGATAATGATAATGATAAATAATGATAAAGTAATTGATTTACATTGTGCAGCTACTGTATGCATGCGTATATTCTACTGCATTTTGGGTAGAGACTCCTTAGAACGCTTCAGTACAGACCTATCAATGTAATTAAAATGTTTATGTGAAGACCATTACCTTGCTTTTGCCTGATTTAATCTATCATTTGTAAGCATGTGGAAATGAACGTTGTTATCATGTTTCTAGCTGTATTTTCTCTCTCATTATCGTACATTTGTGCCCAAAAAGAAGGAATATATTTTTCTTGTCTCTTTTCATGAAATGATTGTGAGAGTAAGATTTATTCTTGATACTTTAGTTTCTTCTCAGACCTTTACTGATCAATTGCAACGACTCTTTGTATTGGACGGTAATGCTCTGAGGAAAAGTCATTCCAATTCTATGGGCAACACTGTATGATTGTAATGTGAGCCTTCATTTTGTGCGGCATTTAACACAATTTTATATTTTGTTTAATGTGGTGTGATTTGTTTCTTAGGAATATGAATTACAACAACATTTCATCAGTTGATGATGGAGCTTTTGATGGGTTGGATAACCTTGTCAGGATGTGAGTATATAGGCACAGGTGGACAGGAGGGAGAGACAGAGGGAAGGAGTGGTAGGGAAAGAGGGTAAGAGAGTGAGGGGAGGGAGGGAGAGAGATAAGGGAGTGGAGGAAGGGGAAGGGGTGAGGGGTAAGGTAGTGAGAGAGGAAGGGAGGGAGGGGAAGGGAGAGGGAGGTAGGAAGGGAGTGGTAGGAAGGGGGAGGGGGGAAGAAGGAAAGGGATAGAATGAAAGGGAGAGGGAGGGGAAGGGGAGGGAGGGGAAGGGAGAGAGGGGAGGGGAAGGGAATGAGAGAGGGAGGGATGTAGGGATAGGAGGGAGGGGAGGGAAAGAGAGAGAGTAGGAGAGGGAGGGGAAAGGGTGGGGTAAGAAAGAGAGTACGAGAGGGGGAGGGAAGAGGGGAAAAGGAAGGAGAGATAGAGGGATGGTGGGAGGTGGAGAGAGGAGACGTAAATTATGTTATAAAGAGAGCAATAAGAGTCATGAAAAACTGGATTATTCATCAGTGTATGAGTATATTTGTAACTGTTAAATAACACAAATTAAATACATATGAGGGAGAGACATAGATTGGTTATATGTTCAGAAACAAATTTATGAAGTTGAAGAGTGAGATATGAGAAATATTTCAATGAAGAATTAAAGAAAGATAGAATCAAAGGGATGAAGAGAAAATGAGAGAGGGAGTGAGAGAGAGCGGAGGAGGGAGAGAGAGGGGAGACAGAGAGAGAGAGAGATAGACACGGATTTAGCTCTTTAGTGGGTTCGGTAGACAGATTAAACAAACGGTGGATTACCAAAGTCAACTCATGTCACAAGTAGAGTGTTTCTGTCTCATATGTGGTAGGCCATGGTTTATATTAATGATGTGCAAATAGTTGAGAAATCAAATTTAGAAGAGATTAAGAATACACGATGTCTAAACACACCTGTACACCGTTTCACATACGCAAGATAAAAGGTATTGTTTACGCTTCTCTGTCATCAAGTAATTGATAAAATGTTATTAATTATTTTCTCTCTTTACCTATGATACCATCTGCAATACAGCTACCTGGCTAACAATCGGATCGAGCACTTCCCAGCCTTTAGTGCTCTAGAAGCTCTCGGAACTATGTAAGTTTTCTCTCTCTTTGCTTTCATCAAAACGTGAATGTTCCTTGTACAGTCAAACCTGCTTTTATCAGAACATGAATATTTCTTGTACAGTCAAACCTGCTTTCATCAGAACATGAATGTTCCTTGTAAAGTCAAACCTGCTTTCATCAAAACGTGAATGTTCCTTGTACAGTCAAACCTGCTTTCATCAGAACATGAATAATTCTTGTACAGTCAAACCTGCTTTCATTAGAACATAAATGTTCCTTGTAAAGTCAAACCTGCTTTCATCAGAACATGAATGTTCCTTGTACAGTCAAACCTGCTGTTATCAGAACATGAATGTTCTTTGTAAAGTCAAACCTGCTTTTATCAGAACATGAATGTTCTTTGTACAGTCAAACCTGCTGTTATCAGAACATGAATGTTCTTTGTACAGTCAAACCTGCTTCTATCAGAACATGAATGTTCCTTGTAAAGTCAAACCTGCTTTTATCAGAACATGAATGTTCTTTGTACAGTCAAACCTGCTTCTATCAGAACATGAATGTTCCTTGTACAGTCAAACCTGCTGTCATAACCTGCTGTCATCAACCATGACAACATCACTCAACAGCCAATCAAATGAAGGTTTTCCTGAAAGTTATCATTAATGACAAATTTACCACCTATGCGAACTTTTTATGCGACGGGCCCTGCTTTAGCCACTATACCTCTCTATAAAGACCACATATTTTAGTTTCCCTTGAAAAGGGGTTACTCATTGGTACCTGTATTAAAGGAACCTGGACATAAAGACGACAGTTGATGTCTCCCTTGAGTCTTTAAATACAGTTTTCACTGTATCGATATCAAAATTAAAAATGCCTATATCATTGTTAGTCATATAACTTTATCAATAATTATAACAATAGCAATATTTCTCCTACCCATTTTAATTTTGATTTAGAATTTATGTGAATTGTATGCTTTATTTGACAGATCATTGTCCGGCAATCAGATCAGAACGCTGGGAGAGAATGCCTTCAGCCAGCTTGAGAGTGTATCGTCAGTGTAAGTATGATCTCGTCTTTCTTAGTCAGATCACAGCATTTTTTTATTTATTTAAGTACAAATATTTATTTACCTAAGAAATAACAAAAAAGCTTGGAGCGTGTTCCATCATATTACAACAAATACCATAACAATCTGCTACACCGACAAGTCTAACTGAATATCCCATCGCAAAGAAATGTGCATATTTTTCACATGAAAATTAGTTTTGCTGCAGATTTGCTGCAACCTTGCCGCATACTCTATATCATGAATATTCATGAATGTTATATAAATAGACCGGCTGCATACTTGCCACCAACTTGCCGCATACTTGCAGCAGACCTGTGGCAGCATTGCTGCATACTTTGATGCATACTCTTTCATATCCACCCCAGTTTGCGGCAAGGTGTACTGAATAATAACCCGAATAATCTCTTTTCAATTGATTATGCAGGGACCTATCAAACAACAACCTAGCTTGCAGCTGTAACATTTATTTGTCAGTCTACGCCATCAAAGGGGCAGTCAGTGGAGGGGAGTGTTCCACACCAGACAGTCTAACCGGTACACTCCTAGCGTCGTCACAGTCCGAATCGCCAGATTACTTTCTCAATCAAGGGGACTACTTGTTCTATTGTAGTGAGTAGTTGTTTCCAAATAGGCTGGTTTACTGACATATTCTAATAGGCCATTTTCGTAATGTAACCAAATTTAATGTATAAGTCTTTGTGAAGTGCCTGAATACAAATTATTTCATTCACCTGATAAGAATAATAGTATTTCAATAGTCAGAATGCAAAATGCATATATTAAGTGTTGCTAGGTAGGTCAAGCCATAATGTTTGTCCAACCTAGCAACAACTAATGTATGCAGTTCGAATTCTGTCTATTGAAATACTATTATTCTTATCAGGTGAATGAAACAATCTGTATTGAGGCACTTCACAAAGACGTATGCATTACATTTGGTTACATTACGAAAATGGCCTTATTTATGGATGTTTTCTGCCGGCGATCTATAGTGACGAGTTATTCCATTAACCTGTAATTGACGAATGAACTACAATAATCAGAGTCCAGTCTGCATTTGTTAATAGTTGCTATGTCAGTCAACCTCGGACAAGCTTTCAGGTTGTCAAGAACAACCTTTGTTTAAAAAGTATGCATACAATTTGATTATGTTAACAAACCGGTCTATTGAAGCTTTTCAATACAATCCAGGGGAGTGTTTCACAAAGACTACGATCGACTGTAAGTTGGACTTAACTATGACAGGCTGTTAGTGCCACTAGTTCTTCTAACCATTCCTGGCTTTGGTTTTTTAAGGGACATATAAAATCATGGTCACAAATCTACAATATTTACATTTGTTGATAGTTCATTATTGAAGAAAAAAATATTATCTAAAGATCATAATTGAGAGACCAATGGTAAGTGCAACCAGTGGCATGAAAGGCCTGCCATAGTTAAGTCCGATTTAAAGTTGATAATAGTCTCTCTTTTTTTAACCCACCAAGACCACATAAGATAGATTTTGGATAATTCTAGTTAACATGTAAATTATTCATATCCCTTGTTAATTCGATGTTTTTTGTGTTTATGTAACTCAAGAATAAAAGGTGGACTGGTTGAATTGAGGCCTTTGTTGAATACTTTTTGATGTAATTTTTGATATATCACATTCTCAAGAAACATTAATCAGGACAAATCAATGTTTCACATACTTGCAAGTTTAGTTTTTAATTGCATATATGGATATATGAATATTGAGATTGTGTATAAGACCCCGTTCTCACTCACTTCCTAGACTGATCCAGGCTAAAAAAAAAAAAAAATCATCTTGATTATCATTGACATGACATTTTGCCATCATATTTATTTTTGGGAATAATTTTCAAAACGACAGATAAAGCCAACATTTTGCAAACACCTGGGCAACTCCAGTGAAAATAATTACATACCAATCATGAAATCTAAAACATCTTTACAAATATTTGTGCTTAAAAAAAAAAAAAATATCAAGACAAAATTGTTGTACTTTTAAGCTTAGTGAGTAAGTCGTCATTAGAGAAGAAGAATATCACAGTGTCATTTCCTTCTTTAAAGATGGAGTAAACTACAATTTATCTAAACATCTTGATCTTCCTCCTCTGCTGTCATTGACTACCCGATGCCAGACTCTGTGGCCCTATACCTCACGCGAACAGTTAGCACCACTTCAAGATTAAAGGGCACTTGCTCGCTCATAAAGAGTCCACATCCTATTTTTTAGAATAACCTCGATAGGATATCTGAAAATGAACAAAACAATATACATATTTAATAAATTTAGCAATCATCACAAATGATAAATAAGGACCATCTCTCATACATCACAGTTACGTGAAATATTCAAGTTGTAATAGCAGTGCCAGGAAATGCATGCCAATCTCATTTGATACTCCCCCCATATCACATACTGTAGGCATCACTTTGGCACAAGTCGATTTTCGCACTCTCACAAACAATGCCTCCTGTTCATTCAAGCGTGAACACATACCACACAAAAATGATCCCAAATGATAAGGGATAAAACACTCTTTCATAATGTATAATAGTTTATTGTTCATAGAAGACTTTTTTTTTAATTAGCAATTTTCTAGGTGTAATTTTTTGTCTGACTCACACGGTAGTAATGTACAAAGCATGTTTATTACGATTCACGCTGTTATCGTCAACATGCATATACAGCATTAAATATTGATTGAGAAATTTGTATTTAAGATGTATGCGTTTTGTTGACTACTTCTGAAACTTAACTAGCATACAATAAATCCTGAAATTCTGATTTCTGTGATTTTTTTTTTGTTCTTTATTATCATCAGGAATTTATCTGACTTGTAATAAGTCCAAAATATCAACAATAACTTATTTACCCAAAACAAATTGTAAGCTGCAGTGTAATACACAACATCAACTGTCATGCATGAGCAAACTAATTAATAACATTAAAAATAACAGGCTTTTCCATGTTTGCAATCTAAAGATCATTCAACATTCATCTTTCAAAATATAGGTTGTCTAATGAACTCAGGAAAATTCAATCAAAAGTGTACCTGATCAACCAATTAAATGAGCTTTAAAAAATAAAACGGAAAACAGAAAAGCAGCATATAAAACAAATCTCAAATTTTGCACACAAAATATCATTTAGGGCCTCCTTCAAAACCAACAATATCCAAAAAAAAATATTACAATTGTTATGACCGCCATAAAAATAAAATTGAAACTTTTCAAACTTAACTTTGTCTTTAAATTCCTTCTCTCTATGCTCTTTTGACATCCATATTGATACATGTACTTCCCTATGATATTATTCTTGTTTAATTGCATCAGCAACAGCTCAAATTGTATAACAACAAGATTTCAACTCAAGCATTCACGACGTAATTCCGTTAAATCATATAATAATAATAACATTTAATTCTTATATAGCGCTTAATAAAAATGTCTCTAAGAGCTTTACAAATATACTATTACCCCGGTCATTGGATTCAGTGCTTGCCCGCACACAATGTGTGCACAATCTCCACTCCCTGGGGAGCATTCCAGCCAAGCGTTTGTAATTCCGCAACCTTAATGCAAACAACATTTGTAGATATAGCATCATCCTTTTCAAATCACTTTCAGACAGTTTCTTGTCGACTCAATATCATTAAAAGCACACAAGTTAGAACTTCAATGCTTAAAATACAAAAATGCAAAATGTATTACAATAAAACAACAACAGTCCTAGTTGATGTCAAAACAGGCCAAATAACCTTGCTTTCATAATGTCACATTTAATTTGACCTTTCCTCTGCAGAACATGTCTTTTTTACCTCAAAAAATAAAGATTAATTATCCAAATATAGCAAAACCTACCTCCACACTAGTAGAGGGAGTCGAAGATAGTCTCCTTTCTTCTTTGATGGGGGCCGTGATTGTCACCTTCTTAGTGATACGAGTAATATCTGATGGCCGCCTCGCCCCACAGCACCATGCACCTCCATGCTGCATCCACCCCCTTCTATTTGGATGGACCTCCTCGAATATTCGGGTGTCGTTACACACCCTCCTACCTAAATATATATCAAGATGAATAATACAAAACAAATTATGATGAAAATAATACTTTACTCCACATTATTTAACAACATCATTTACAACTGAATAATTCTGCACTTGCATCGTTAAGCTGTACATCGAAATCCACACAAAATATAACTTAAACTCAACAAATGTTGACAAACATAGCATTTAATTTTTGTTTCAATTGGATGTAGAATATCAAAGTTACAAAATATGTATGATTGGCATAATATCATGAAACGATGATATCCATAATATCAAGTTATTATCAACAGCAAGCAAATAAGTGAGTTATAAATAATATCACACACTTACACTAGTTTATGTTCAGAGTGAATTATTATATTCAATTTCAAATATTTCATATTTTCTACAATAACGTAAGTACTGTTTTATTCCACGTGAATTTTAGAAAGTTACCATTAATGTCGCTTAGTATGCTACAATAAGGAGCTTCTGTGTTTTCTAATGTACACAAATTGAAATATCTTTAATATCACCGAAAAGTTACAAAAGTGAGCAAGTAATCTGATATTATCCCCTGACATATTTCCATAATTATACTGCCAATGTCATGCATATTCATTGTTACTATTATAGCCTAATCTCGCCTAATCTGCCATTTTTGTAATGTAACCAAATTTAATGCATAAGTCTTTGTGAAGCATAATAGTTTCAATAGACAGAATCCGAACTGCATACTTTGTTTCCAGATAGGACAGACATTATGGCTTGACCTACCTAGCAACACTTAATATATGCAGTTTGCATTCTGACTATTTAAACGCTATTATTCTTATCAGGTGAATGAAATGGTTTGTATTCAGGCACTGCACAAAGACTTATGCATAAAATGTGGTTACATTACGAAAATGGCCTATTCATTAGAACTTATTTGTCAACGCGTCTGTCGGAATGTATGCATGGTATTTGTTTTCAGACTACGTTCGATCGCACCGAGAGGGTCTTTAGACAATCGATGCACTGTGAACTTTTCATTAATTGAGTGGTGAAGTGTGACGTCGTCAATTTTTTTTTTTTTTTAAATAGAATTCCTCTATTTTTTCTACATTTCCCGAAAGAGCATCACAAATAATGTCTGAAAGTCGAAAACCAATTGAATATATTAAGTATTGGATGAGATATGAACATCTGAATGAATAGATGTCCTATGGGAACTCATTGTTATAGTGCTCTGAACATTATTGTTGATGCTCTTTCGGAAAATGAAGAAAAAATAGATTTTTATGATGTCACAGCTTCGGTACTCTATAGGCTTAGCGAATAAAAATCAATCAATCAATCTATTATTATATATACTAGTAGGCTTAGCATTGGGTCTACTTACTTTGGATTTCGGAGTTAACCGAGCACTTCCGGGGTATTTTAACACGTTTGTTAGAATAGCTCCTGTCATCACTGGCAAGTCAATCATGGTTTGTCTCATTTTGTCATCAGTGACGTTGATATTGATGTAGATGCGAACAAAAAAATCGGCGATCATCACCACGTGCAGATCCACTCTGATTCTCTAGGCCACTCCCTCCTTTTCCAGTCTCTGATGATGATCCAGCCCCCATTACCATTCTTGATTTTATCTTTTCACTTTTTCTCTTTCTGATACTTAACTTTTCAGCCAAGACGATTTTAATAGTACAGGGCAAATTTGAGGCAGCCATTTTTTCGTAATGAACGTGCTCAACTATGATATGCTTTATACTTTAATCATGGACTCTACTACAGATTGACTAATAATGAGAATCTATTTTTGATCACATGACCACCGCCACCTGATAATGTGTATGTTGATGAGGACATTCATTCGATGCGACAACGTTGATTATGTAATCACGCATCATCACATACAAAGGAACTTTTACAATAGGCCATTTTCGTAATGTAACCAAATTTAATGCATACGTCTTTGTGAAGTCCCTCAATACAAATCATTTCATTCACCTGGTAAGAATAATAGTATTTCAATACACATAATCCAAACTTATTACATTCGTTTTTGCCAGGTTGGACAAACATTATGGCCTGACCTAGCTAGCAACACTTGATATATGCAGTTCGCATCCTGACTATTGAATTACTATTATTCTTATCAGGTGAATGAAATAATTTGTATTGAGGCACTTCACAAAGACATGTGCATTAAATTTGGTTACATTACGAAAATGGTCTATTCTTCAGATTCTTTTCGCTGGGCCAGGGTCCAGAGTGTAGTTTCAGGAAAAGAATTGTGATTTAAGACAAGTTAGAGGAGCACTGAACCACAAATTAGGAAAATGTGTGTGATATTAGATTGATTATTAAAGAAGTGGACATACATTTGGACTTGCCAAACTTTGAAAAGTAGCTATACTTTACTGTCCTATTACCTTCTATTTCTTGTAAATGGATAGGATAAGATTTTTAATTAGTTTAAAATCATTGAATTACAGCCAAATTTACAGGTATCTCCTGTAAACTACTTCTAATTTCCTATTGAAAACTTCATATACGTCAATATTCATATGTACGCCACAACTGCACATGCATTTACGTGATTTTAAGCGATTCAGTTTCTTTTGCGCAGGCATTTTTGTTATTCTTCAAGGCATAGTTTGGGTTTTTTATGGCTGAATGGCGGCGGTCGTGATGAGATCAAAACTTGGGAGCATGGTTGGAATGTTATTATGATACTTTTGACAGTCAGGTGCATGAATATATTATAGTACCGATCAGTGTCTATTTGTAGTAGGTCCATGCTTTAAATGTCCCATTTGCAGGCCAAAAGAATGAAAAAGTTAAATTCCAACTGCATTTGAAAGATAATACTAATTTAGAACTTTCCTAAAAAAGGTGGGGCTTGAAAATGTCTTCAAGAGGGAAAATAACGACTATTAGTTGTCAAATCGACTTTAGGGCTATAGAGCCCAAAAGTAATAGTCTTGATTTTCAGACAATTGTACCGAATGGTCATACGTTATATGCTGCGCAAAGATTCAATCAGTTTAATCTTGGTCATCACAAGAAGTGGGCTATTGATGTAGACAAATACTCATGTACCCTTTACAAGTCTTTTCATGTATGTTATTACCAAAAAAGAAAAAAAGCCAGTCAGTCAGTCAATAGTGTCTGACAGTGAAGTCTAGCAAGTAAACGGTTTTCCTTGCATAATTTGAATATGAGGACACTGCTAACGTTTAAATTTCACAGATAGGACATACATGACATATTCATAATTCATGCAAAGTTCTACAGCATTTGAGGTTGGCTGCAAAAGGGACATAGTACCTTTAATAGTGACAGAATATCTAGCTAATTAAGTTCGTACCAAAGATTATAAACGCGCACGTAGTGCGCCAAGATGAATTACTAATATCCCCTTCATATCCCCTTCACATACACGGATTTTTCTTACGAGTCCTTACGGATCGCCAACTCGTAGTCAATCGCAAGCATCCGTAAAGCAGGGCTCCCACTTAGCCGAGTTGTATTAGCGAGTTATGGGGAGTTGTGGTGACTTGCCTCAAAGAGGCACTCGCAATAACTCGCGAATAATTCGGTATGGCTTAGCGTAACTCTTTACAACATACCACGACTCTCCTCGAAGTCGCGAGCAGGTCCAAAATTTGGAACATGTTCAAAAAAATTCCCCGATTCGTTGCAATTCGAGGTGAACTCGCCTGCACTCGTAATATACACGCATTACTTGTAACAAGCTCGCGCTGCACTCTTCATAAGGTGGCGAGTTGCTACGAGTGTTAAAGGTAAAGACCATTGGCAACGCCCCAATTTCAAAAAATGAAATGGAAGCTCTCATTACCAATCATGTGAAAGAATATGTTTTGACTAATACATGATAAAAAATTTGCCGGGAAACCGCCTACTAATTCATATATTTGGTAAATTTATTTCTCTCATGGTCTGGTGAGAGAGATAGGGTAGTCCCATATACATCTTTCTGTGTATAGTGCTTGTAACTTTACGAAGAATGGGCCAAATTTCTTATCATTTTGATGATTCCAGAACCTTGCAGATGCTAGATGCTAGATGATCAACCTTTTCTGATCGATTCCACAACGTTTCTTTCACAATGCAATCGCATGACCATTACTGGTCTTTACCTTTAAGCAAGTTCACCTCGAGCTACAACGAATCATCGAAAATTTTGAACATGTTCAAAATTTTAACTGATTCGTTGTTACTCGAGGTGAATTCGTTGTTATTCGAGGTGAACTCGCTTACACTCGTAATATACTCGCGTTACTCGTAGCAAGCTCGCGCTGCACTCTCCATAATGTGGCTAGTTGCTACGAGTTATAAAGAGTGCAGCGCGAGCTTGTTACGAGTAATGAGAGAATATTACGAGTGTAGGCGAGTTCACCTCGAATAACAACGAATCGGGGAAATATTTGGAAGATGTTTAAAATTGTGGAACTGCTCGCGACTTCGAGGAGAGTCTTGGAATGTTGTAAAGAGTTACGCTAAGCCATACCGAATTGTTCGCGAGTTATTGCGAGTGCCTCGTTGAGGCAACTCACCACAATTCGCCACAACTCGCTAATACAACTCGGCTAAGTGGGAGCCCTGCTTAAATAACTCGCTGGTATCCGTAAATAGCTCGTCACAACTCGCAACAACTCGCAGACACTCGTAAGTATCCGTGAAAGGAGAGGCAAATTTGTTGACATGTCAAAAATCTTCTTATGATTGTCCACGGATTTATTTGTCTGGAAAATAACTCGTAAATAGGTTGTAACAATCCGTAAGTATCGTAAACCGCTCGCATCAACACGTTACCATTCGTAAACTGCTAGCAAGAATCCGTAAATGACTCGAAAAGATTTATATGACGATTTGTTTCGGTTGATTTACGATTTTGTTACGGATTATTTATGTTACGAGTTATTGCGGGCACTTTACGTGTAGTTACGAGTACTTTACAAATAGATACGTATACTTATGTATCGTTTACGTTTTGGGGGAAAGGTATAAAAGCTGCAAATTTGAACACTTCATTTTCAGTTGTTATTTTTTGGTTAAAAATCGTTAGGATCCGTGAAAGATCCGTGAATTTGTACGATCCGTAAGGACTCGTAAGAAAACCCGTGTATGTGAAGGGGGTATAAAGGGGTGACTCACTAAGCGGCGATCATTAATGGTTGCGAACGTAGCAACTTTTGGATTTCGCCAGGGTTCGTAAAAGGTTGCAAAAGCTTCGTTTAAGGTTGCAAGAAAGTTCGCAAACAGTTTTCATTGTCACAAACAGTTGCAAGTGTTTGCAAAACAGTCGACATTTGGACTTTATTTTTGATGCTCTTTCGGAAAATGAAGAAAAAATTGAGAAATTCCAACAACAAAAAAAAATTAATGACGTCGCACTTCACCACTTAGGCCAAGAGCATTAGGTCAAAATAGGCGGCAACCTGGATATTTCTCATAACAGGCTGATTTTTTTTCAGGATAAGTCCAGGAATATGTCTAGAATAACATACTAAAAGTCCCCATAAATCCTCCTTGAGCGTTTTCCGCAATCCAATATGGCCGCCATTTCCTAAATTTCTTATAACTTTGCAACTAGATAACCCAAATACAAAATTTAAATGTCTAAGTATATTTTTTTTAGCATAAGGAACTCAATAAAATACTTGTTGATGGCTTTTGAAACACACAAGTACCTATACACCACTTGAGCCCTTCCCGATATCCAAAATGGCGCCCCAAATTACCGCCATTTCCTGAATTTCGTATAACTTTGCAACTAGATAACCCAATTACAAAATTTAAATGTCTGAATATATTTTTTTCGGTATAAAGAGCAAGCGTCGACAGAGCAACAACAACAAAAGTGTCTAACCTAAATATAAACTTGTTATTTCCCCCCTCCAGCTCCCTCTGACATCAATGTGACTGCCCCGGCGTTTGAGCAGATCTTGGTTGAGTGGTTGGCACCAGACATCCTGTACCCACCTCACATGAATCTAACTAATAGCACAGAGTGGTGAGTGTCATTGACATTGTCCTTCAGGTCTCATGAAGGTCATTGACTACCAAGGTCACATGTACAATTTGCAGTCGATATAAATGATTACAGTCACTGTAAATGCCTTATGAAGATTGAAGAATTATGTGGGAATCAAAAAGATTTACATTTTTGTTTGTTTCCTTTTAGTGAGGCATTTTAAGATAAAGACCAGTATTGGTAACGCCCCCAATTTCAAAAAATGAAATGGAAGCTCTCATTACCAATCATGTGAAAGAATATGTTTTGACTAATACATGATGATAAAAAAATTGCCGGGAAACCGCCTACTAATTCATATATTTGGTAAATTTGTTTCTCTCATGGTCGTGCGAGAGATATAGGGTAGTCCCGTATACATCTTTCTGTGTATAGTGCTTGTAACTTTACGAAGAATGGGCCAAATTTCTTATCATTTTGATGATTCCAGAACCTTGCAGATGCTAGATGCTAGATGTTCAACCTTTTCTGATCGATTCCACAACGTTTCTTTCACAATGCAATCGCATGACCATTACTGGTCTTTACCTTTAATGGGTTTTTGTCACATGACCCCTGAAGGGTAGGACACCGACACACATAATAGCTTTTGACCAACGTTCATTGCTCCAGCCCTAACTTGGTACACGAGGACCCTTGGCAGCACAATTATGAAATGGTATCATTAGACAGGTTATTAGTTATCTGTTACAAAAAAATATGATTCAAGGTCACATAGGGTTTTTTTTAAATAGAAGCTGACAAAGTTCGGTACACTTTTTTTGGATACGCACTGTTTATACTTAATACAATTAATTTCTCTCTCCTTCCCTCTCAGGTCCTATGTAATCAACTGCACCAGTGCCAATGCCCCTACCATCACAGGCCTTATCGGTAACACAACGGATCTGAGCATCCTCTTTGAGTCTGAGGACGGTGTCCAGTTCGGAACAGACTACATCTGTACCATCAGACTAACATACTCAGGCAATACCAGTGTGGAGGGGCGGGGCATTCCTATAACAACACTAGAAAATGTCGGTAAGTGTATTCTAGATGGTATTAAGTTTGATTTATGCAGAGTGTTTGTGGTCTAATAGATCGAGTCCTGCTGCGGCACTAATGTCTGGCTAAACAATTATCTGCATTTGCTTCTCTCCACACAGGTGTAGTAAATGGGTACATGGTAGGAAGTTATTTCTTGAATGCTTTTAGTGCCTATTTTGAGCAACATGATATATTAAACCTGTGACCCATCATGCATGGATGCGCAAGTCACAACTATCTCTCTCAATATGCTATGACAAATGAGGCTAGGTCTACTCACCATAGCCCTTTTTATGCCTCAAGCCCCTTTCACACCGGATCTGCGTAGAGTTGCGTAGTGTTGCGTACCGACTACGCCGAAGTTAAGCTGCGTACTCATGAATAAATTGATGCTTCGGCGTAGTCCCTGCGTAGGCTTGCGTACGATCGGCGTATAGTTACGTACCCTGTGCGTAGGCACCGCGTACCTTCGGCGTAGGCAATTGGCGTAGGGTTACGTACGGTTGCGTAGGCCTGGCGTAGGGTTGCTTACGGTTGCGTAGGCCTGGCGTAGGGTTGCTTACGGTTGCGTAGGCCTGGCGTAGGGTTGCTTACGGTTGCGTAGGCCTGGCGTAGGGTTACTTACTGTGTGCGAAAGTGCCATGTAAAAATACAATATACCCTCGTAGGAGCCGCGAGTGTAGCCATTGGTTTTTTATAAACCTAGTTGTCTGCCCTCATTCCACTGCTGCCTGCTGTCCAGAACACATCACTGCTGTTGGAATTAAAGTTGACTGTTTTAATAACACAGGCAGAAAAGGATCATGAGTTGGTTGAGCCCTCGGCAAAAAGGTACAATATTCCAGCATCTGGATGCCCTGGAAAGACTAATTAGTCATGTGGCAGAACATGAACGCTTGGAAGAAGAACAAAAACAGAGAAGGAAAGAAGCTAAAAGAAGAAGAAGTGTGTGGGTGAAACCTTGGATCCAGCGCAGGCCCCTGCAGGGGCAATATCATGGTCATTCATGGTCTGAGTGATCATAGACTAGTGTATGTTGTTAGCAAACATGTTAAACCGAAAACTCCAGCTAGGATTATACATACAAGAGCTTATAGACGGTTAAACGTAACGTTGTTTTGTGAAGCATTATTAAATGCTAGAATGGAATTTATGGAAGGAAATGATATTGAAATTGAATTGAATAACTGGAAGACTAAGTTTGTTGGTATTTGTGATGAACATTGCCCTAAGATTTCTCTGAGGGTTAGGGGTATGAAGACAAAATGGGTCACGCCTGAGTACACTCGATTGTGCTATGATAGAGATGCACTCAGGAAGAAAGCTGAAAATTCAAAGGACCGACGGGATTGGAGTCTTTTCAGATCCTGCCGTAACCATGTCAATAATCTAAGAGTTACTTTGAAAAAGTCTTTTTGTCATGAACAAATAGTTCAAAACAAAAGGAACCCTTCAGAACTTTGGAAGATGCTTAAACAAATTGCCCCTACTTCCACCAAAAGCGTTCCCAATACTTTGAACCTTGATGTAAATTGTGTTAATGAGTATTTTACATCTATTGGTAGTCTGCTTGCTGCCAGTCATTCCTATGTTGAACCTGTGATCTTGTCATTATCTCAGGACTCTATTCGATCTGTCTTTGAATTTGATTTGATTTCTGAGGATTTTGTACGAAAAGAATTGCACTCTATTCAGATTAATAAGGCAACTGGCCTAGAAGGGCTTAGTGCACGTCTCCTGAAGTTGGCCACACCCGTTATTTGTACACCTATTACTCACCTGTTTAATCTTTCTCTGCTAACCAGCCAAATTCCAGCTGACTGGAAGCAGGCACAAGTTACCCCAATTCACAAGGGTGGGGATAGGGACGATGTTAGCAACTATCGTCCCATATCTGTTATACCGTCGATTATGAAAATATTGGAAAAGGCAGTTAACGTGCAACTTCGAGACTATCTGTCAGATAATAATCTCCTAACCCCTCACCAATCTGGATTTAGGAAAGGTTATTCAACAAACACCGTACTTGCATTTTTTAGCAATTATTTGTTGACTAACATGGATAAAGGTAGAATAACTGGAATAGTCTTTCTTGACATACGAAAGGCATTCGACTCTGTTAATCATAGATTATTACTAGATAAGTTAAAACTGTATGGCATTACGGGACAAGCATTATCATGGTTCGAATCATATCTTGTACACCGGGCGCAGTGTACCTCCTTGCTAGGTAAAAAATCTGACGTGCTAAAGTTAAAGTCTGGAGTCCCCCAGGGATCTATATTGGGGCCCCTCCTTTTCACTCTTTTCATGAACGATCTACCATCAGTCATCGAGCACGGTAAAGTGATTATGTATGCAGATGACACTGCCCTTATGTACAGTTCTTCAAATCCAAGGGAAATCGAAACATGTCTTAATCATGATTTGGATTGTGTGAGAAAGTGGTTAGAAAGAAACCAACTTACCCTGAATACGGACAAGACATGCTTCATGATTTTTGGAACACCGCAGAAATTGCTGAACTTGCAATACACACCAATCGCAATAAAAGTTTCTAATGTACCAATCAAGCAAGTTCAAAGTGTAAAATATCTGGGAGTTTGTCTAGACCAGCACATGACGTGGCAGGATCATGTGAAATACACTTCAAATAAAATTGCCTCTAGGTTGGCCCTACTTCGTAGAGTCAGGAAATATCTCACAATCGATAGTGCCAAACTACTTGCCAATTCCCTTATCCTTCCTTACTATGACTATTGTAGTGTTTCATGGAGTACTTGTAATAAAAGAACAAAAGATATCTTGATTAAGCAACACAAGCAGATGGCAAGAATTGTCCTGAAAATAAATACTTTGATTCCCACATCTGAAATGTTTAGTACCCTAAGATGGATCGACATGGAAAAAAGATGGGAGTTCAATAAAAGTAAATTAATGTATGATGTTATGAATAATAGTGCCCCATCATATTTATATGATATGTTCACCCTGTCCGCCCATACTCATAGATACTCAACAAGGAATGCTGACAATTTGGGCGTCATTATTCCAAGAATTAAAACAGAATGTGGAAAACGTGCCTTCTCAGTTGATGGTGCTCTTCAGTGGAATAGCCTACCCCACTCAGTTCGAAATGCCCCGACCAAGAATAATTTTTGTTCTCTCTATTTTAAGCAGCGATCTTAAAGATAAATTTGCCTTTCTTTCTTTATTTATTTCTTTCATGAATATTTACATAAATTTCTCAATATAATAATTTGTTAAAATCTAAATAGATCATTGATAATAATCAGAGTATATTGTTATCGATTTGAAATTGCTCATTGAAATTTATCATTCTTACTACGGCTTTGTTTCATTATTCACTCTTACTCTTTACTCACTTTCTGTTATATGTTACTATGTATTGATGTTTTCCATGATGTTTATATTGTTCAAGTAGTTTGTTTCTTCATATATGTTCATTTATGTACAGGGCCCCCTGGAAAACAGTACTTTGATTACTGACGGGGCTACCCTGTTAAAATAAAACGGAATAAATAAATAAATAAATAAATAAATATATGAACAGCTGATGAAAGAACTGCATGCTGAGGATGTTTCTGCATTTACCAATTTCATGCGGATGGGACCACAGGATTTCCATGAACTTCTGACACGAATTGCATCGAGGATTACCAAACAAGATACTAACTACAGGAAGTCTCTGGAACCTGGTTTAAAGCTGGCTGTCACCTTAAGGTTTCTGGCCACCGGCAACAGCTACAAGACTCTTCAATATGGATTCCGAGTTGCCCATAACACTATTTCTGTGTTTATCCCACAAGTGTGCCAGGCGATAATCGATGAACTATCTGACGAAGTTCTCATGTGCCCAGATACTCCAGAGGGATGGAAACAAGTGGCACAATCCTTCTACAACTGCTGGAACCTTCCCCACTGCGTTGGTTCGATTGATGGCAAACACGTTGCCATCAGGAAACCTCCAAAGACTGGCAGCTTATTCTATAACTATAAAGGTTTTTTTTCCCTTGTACTACATGCAATTGTAGATGCTCAATACAAATTCATGTATGTGGACATTGGACACACTGGCTCTGGCTCTGATGCTGGTGTGTTTAACGAGAGCCCTTTCAAGGCAGCAATTGAGGCAGGCAAACTGAATCTGCCTGAAGCAGACCCTCTGCCTCATGATGACCAGCCACTTGAATACTTCCTTGTGGGAGACGACGCGTTTGCTCTCAAGACTTGGCTGATGAAGCCTCTGCCGCTTCGCAACATGACTCACCAACAGAGAGTATATAAGTACAGACTTTCGCGAGCCCGAAGAGTTGTGGAAAATGCCTTCGGACTTCTGGCAGCACGGTTCCGTTGTCTTCTCGTCACTTTGCCCTTAACTCCAGACAGAGTCATCAAGATCACACATGCATGCTGTGTCCTGCATAACTTGCTGCTACTCAAAAACCCTACAATTGATGTAGCTACAATTGACCAAGAGGACCCACAGCACAATCACGAAATAATCCCAGGATCGTGGAGGCAGGATGCCCACCTGCCATGGAACACCTGTATCGCGGCAACACAAGCATAGCGGCAAAAGAGCAAAGGAACTACCTAATGGAGTATGTAAACTCTCCTGTAGGCAGTGTGCCATGGCAAGATGACTTACTGCTTATCCATTATTAGACAAGTGTGACTCTGTTTATGGCGTTACCAAAGCTTCCTCTACCACGCCATTGATGCAAACACCATAATTAATATTTGTTGACAACGTGTCATTTTTTACTTTGGTGTGCTATGTTTATTGCAAAATATACAAAGTAGTTGTTGCATTTTTCTTAAAAACAGTCGGATTTATTGTGAATAAATGCACAAAGTATTTGACAAGTTTCATTTTGTTAAAAGACAGTTCAATTTATTGTATAAACGAACTGTGCAGTATACAAAGTATTTTACATGTTATTACATGTAAACATAACTTGGTCTTTGTATAATAATAACATTCTGACAAACAGTGACATCCAAGGGGCAGTGGGTCTCTTTTGCATGCGTGAAATAGGGCTGAAACGCCAATTTTCGTAAAATAGTGAGTGAAGAAAATAACATTTATAAACCTGCCATAAGTTCTTAGAGTAAAAAGTGGCATTTGGTACACGTTTTTGACCGTAAAATGTTCAGTTTTTAGTAGGTATTAACAACTGCTGAGGTAATTTTGCAGTAATGTTAATTTGTTCAAGATTTTATTTCCCAAAAATGCAGACATTTTTGTGGATGTACTACATTATTGTACTATGTATCATTCAAAAGGGTAATAAAATTAACTTTCTTTTGATGTACATTGCAAGGTCACGTGATGTGATATGATACCTCAAAACGCCAACAAAGGAGAGCGCTTATTTTGATTTGTGAATAAATGTGAACAGAAGTCTGATATTTGTTGACCATATCCCCTTTTTCACTCATTTGTAAAATATCATTCCATAACAATTCCCTGAAAGTTTGAAGACGATCGATAGTTGTTGTCCTTTGTCCATAGCGTGCCTATGTGTGTGACAATGTAATGATATAAATGTTAGTCATTAATTAGATTTAAAAAAATACTTCTGACATACACACTCACTCAGTCCCACTAACAGAGTAAGACAAAATTATGTCTTTGCTCATTTCAATTAAACAAAATTATATTACAAACATACACACAGGACCAAAAACGTACACACAAGCAAACAAACCGACCCAAATACATACAGATTTCCACAAAACATAATAACATTTCGCATGAGGCATTAGTATGTGGAATCTTATCTATGTTTATTATTTCAACAGCCTGAGATGTCAACATCCCAAATTGAATGAACCATAACAAAACAAAACATGTCAGTCTCAAATACCTTGTAGGAGTACAAACAGAATTACAAGCAAGAATACAAAATAAAGTCAAAGAAACACTTTTTCTTCATGAAAAGAATAAAAGTGAGAACTCACACATGTAAACAAAAATAGCATTTCCCTTCAAAATAATGATCAATACCTGCCAAGTTTATATGCAGGTATAAACCCCAAAAATGTAATGCCCTCTACATTTCTATCGACTTCTTCAGAGCTAAACATTCAAGTATTACAAAATATTGAAGCTGATTTCAAAACCAAAATACTGACAAAATCCTGACATTTAAACACCTGCTTAACACTGTGAAGTTTAAATGGAAAAAAATAACATAAATTACATTACTTTAACCGAAACATAAACAGTCATTCACCATCAGCATCGTCTTGTATGCTGTGGTTACTCCCTTCACCTTGTTGGTCTGTAGTGTCACGACAAGGCTCAGTAGTAGTTTTAGGCTTGGGGGTTGATGCTGCCGCGAATCCTGAAACGTTCAGGTCTGTGCCAGACACGTTCCGGAAGGAATTAGGGGCCTGGAGCGTGTGGAACTGAGAAACAGTATCATAGGCTTGGCGAATCAGACTGTCGGTAGCCCCTTGGTCAGACAGCGTCGTGAGGGTGGAGTAGGATGACCGTTTCTTTGCATGTCCAGCAGATGATGAGCTTGGCTGTCGAGGGGGAGACCAAACAGGCATATTGAGATGGCCGGCCTGCGAATCCTGTGACGCGGACTGCTGTGCCTGCGACCAACTGTACTGCTGACCCTGCGACGGTCGACCCTGCGACGCACTGTATTGGTGGCCCCGGGACGGTTGACCCTGGGATGATCTGTATTGGTGCAGGAAGGGTTGTGGCGGAGGCTGGAAAGGCTGTGGCGGAAGCTGGAAAGGTTGTGGCGGAGTCTGGAAAGGTTGTGGCGGAGGCTGGAAGTGTTGCTGGGCTTGCTGTCTTTCTCTATGCTTCTGGATCTGGATACTTCTGAAATGATGAAGCTGCTGTGTTGCCTCGAGATAGTATGCATTCCAGACCTCCTCATCCATCTTGCTGGTTTCATGAAACACCAACTCTGCAAACATCCGTTTACTCTCGCAACCCTTTTCCACGTTCATAGCTTCGGTTATGGTAGCCCTGGCGGATTTGACCTGTCTTGACAGCTGAAAAACACAAACAGGAGTAATGAGTAACATGGAGACTAACAAATAAATTAGATGTTCATTTTTGGCAATCAATAAAAGAAGTGCAGAAATACTGTACCTCGGCCAAATCTGAAGAAGAGGTACCCCGCTTCTTGTATGACCCTCCCTTGCCTACGGATGCCTTGCTGGAAGCGGCCTTGATAGGAGGTCTGCTGCTGGAGTCGTCAACATCAAGTTCCATGGGTTCGTCTTCATCGTCATCGTCAGCCTCAGCTTCAGCATCATCTTCTTCTTCATATTCTCTCTGTCCACCTGATGTAGGCCTGCCTACCGTTCCTTTCTGCATCAGGTAAAAAACAAGACATGCCTTTCGTTCAAATAATGACAGTTAACTACATGATATTAATGCACAAAAGACAACAGTTTGCTCACTGTCAGTTGTGTCCATACGTGGTATAAGTGATATATATATATATTCATATATATATTATTTTGAGTGATTTTACCACTTTTCATTTCCCAGCGACGGATGGCCCTGTAAGGAACGCCCTACAGACCACTTTCAATGGAGTAGGTGTATTCTTTAAGAACTTGTTCACATGAACCTGGCATATAAACACAACCCTTGGCAAGAGGATGAAACAATGGATGAATAGAATGCTGAGTGAGATGAGGACAAAACAAAACCCTAGGCGAGAGAAGGAAACAATAGATGAATAGAATGCTGAGTGAGATGGGGACAAAACAAAACCCTAGGCAAGAGAAGGAAACAATACATGAATAGAATAATGAGTGAGATGGGGATAAAGGAATCATTTTGTTGTAAAAATACATGTATCTATTACTACATTGTAATGTTATAGCACAAGGAGATATGACAATGAGAACTTACCAATCCAGCTACACTGGGGGTTCCGACGTTCTTGATGTTTCGGTACTGATGGATCCAGCTAAAGCGTTTTAGGAAGCGATCGTTCTCTGCTGTTATCTTGACAGTTCCACTCCCTGAGACTCCTTTGGAAATTTTCATTAGCCTGCCAACTTTATCTCGTTGAGTTTTCACCCATGTCTGTAAACGATGGCCTCGTTCTTCATCTGTGCCCTCCAACCCCAACTCCCTGGCCTTTTGTTGATAGAGGTGCTTCTTGGCCTCCCTGTTATTGTAGTCTTCACACGCTTTGTCATAGAGCATGGGGTGTTGCTGGACCCACTCCATATGTCCACCCTCTCCTGGTCAGTTGAAACATTGAAAGGGGGAAGCTTGGGCTGCCTCTTCCTCTTCTTCTGTGAATTTGAAGCTAATTCGCTGGTAGCTGCATCACTATTTTCAGATGGTGGTGCAGGTAATTCCGCCTCTTGATCGGTGGAAGCATGCGAAGAAGGTTTCCTGCCTCGCCCACAACCCTTGCCCTTCCTTCCTGGCATGTTTGCAGTAATTACAGCAGAAAAAAATAAATCCTGCAGATATAGTTCAGCAGCGAAAATAGAGTCAAGCGGGACGACTAAAATGTAGAACTGCAGGAATAGTAATGAAAACTCCAGCAGGGGTCAAGCAGTCATTATGGCTAGGCTCCGCGCAGGTTGGATCTAGGACGTCTTTATACGTTTTTAATGCTTCGTCGGACTGGCGTAGGGTAGCGTATTGTTGCGTAGGCTTAGCGTACATTTGTGTAGGCTTTGCGTACAGTTGCGTAGGCTTGGCGTACAGTTGCGTAGTAAAGTCTACGCGGAAGGTACGTGAAAAAAAATAAACATGTTTAATTTTTTGCGTTCATCTCGCGTACCCATTCGCGTCCCTCCGCGTACAGTTGCGTAGGGTTGCGTACGATCGGCGTAGGGTTGCGTACGGTCGGCGTAGTCGCTACGCAACTCTACGCAACTCTACGCAAGGCCCGGTGTGAAAGCCCCTTCAGCAACGAAGCAGCGGAGGCATTATGTTTTCGGGTTGTCCATCCGCGTACGTTGTTCTCATGAACCCGTTATCTCAAGAACCGATTAATGGATTCCCTCCAAAAAATAGCTTGTGAACGCATTATCATGAGAACCGATTGACGAATTACCATCAAACTCAAGTATCTTGTAGAGCCAATTAACTGATTAGATTTTGGGGTCACGAGGTCAAAGGTCACAATGCTCATTATGTATGCAAACAAAAAGCTCGTACGTGATCACATTATCGTTAGAACCGATTGACGTATTAATACCACCACACATATATGTATCTTGCAGAGCCAATGAACTGAATAGATGTTAAGGTCAAAGGTCAAAGGCCATGTTGGGGCTCATTATGTATACAAAAATAGCTTGTGAACGCATTATCAAGAGAATCGACTGATGGATTACTATCAAACTTTTAATTTTAACAGATGCTTCTGTTTTGGTTTGTGAAATCGCTCTATGGCGGAGGCATCCCTTTCTCCACCCATCTGTGGCCTTCTTCGTTATCTTTCACGTATCAAGTCTGACACCGTCCCAATTCTCGGACTTCTTCTTCCACGATTACCATCTTCCATTCTTTTCCATGAGCAGGAGAAGGTTTTTTTCCTTTTGATATTAAAGGTATCACTGTAATCATTTACTCCAATAAAATCTCCCCCTTTTTTAACAATCTTTCATCATTCATTCCTCAGCTTCAACCAACCTCACCGAGTCGGAAGGATTGGACATTTCACTGCAGATCCTCTATTATGACTTCAGGTATGTACACTGAAACCTGATTTAGCGACCACCTTCATATAAAGACCACCTGTCTATACAGACAGAGAGAGACACAAAGAGAGAGACAGAGAGAGACAGAGAGAGAAAGAATTTCCACCATCCACCTTGAAATTAATATTGTTTTGTCATTCCATCTATAGTGCCACTGAAGATGATTTTGATTACGCTACCAAAACCTTAAAGACCACGCCCACCTACGTCGACAGCCCTTTTCCCGCTTGGATGCGAGAATCAGACGACCCTACCAACGACACCTTCTCAGACTGGTTCAGGAATGTGGATAATAACTACGTGTTTGAGACTAACATTGTCATCCCCTGGCTGAATACATCGTCTATCTATGATCCCATTAATAGGTCTGTATTTTAACAACTTTTGATTGTACGTAATAAAGATCATGCAGTATATTCTTCTTCTTTTTTTTAGATACACGTTACTATTCATAGCATAATTGTTATAACAATATGCATACAGCAATATGTAAGTCTACCATATCAGTTTAGAGTATTCAAATTTTAGTCTTAGAATTACAATCATTTTGTTCAAACGAAAACCTCAACAAAAAAGGGGAATATGTTTCAAGTGTCCTGGTGCTCTACAATTATTACCCTAGCTTTAGCATGGCTGCTATTATGGCGCTCTAGCATTTAGGGGAATTAAGTCCAAACAGGTACCTATGTACCTCACCTGGGTCGAGTGTGGCAAATGTAGATTAATGCCAAAGGATGTTAGAGCTGTAGCAGGGATTTGAACCCTGTACCTTGTGCTTCAGAGTCCAGTGATTCATCCACTACACCACAGCATCTTTACATGAATTCTACATTTTTGTTAAAGACAAATATGTCTGATAGCTCAGCTTGCAATGTAAATCCTGTTAGTTATATTATGTTGGGAATGTTTTTCTCATGACTGTGATGTATCTTTCAGGTACTGGTCAGAATCCTTTTTTCCTCTGGACGGTCTAGGCTATGCTGCAGAACATCAGAGAGACTGTTCCTATGTCCTTCACAACTTTGGGTAAGTTTCTTAGTCATGGATGTCAGTTTGCAAATTAAGCCTTCGCTCGATTTCAGGCCCCGTCGCTTAGGCCCCGTCGCTTCTTCATTTCAATTATTTCAGGATTCCTTTTGGGCAGAACCTATAGGGTAAAACATGTTAGGGTCTCAATGGCTTAATGGGTAAAACCAACTGGTACTCCCTACTATAATAATCATTGGCGTAGACAGGTTCGTACACCTGGGGGGGATGACTCAGGGGCGGATCTAGCTTTTTTGACCAAAATAATGACGATGCGGAGTGTTTAGGGTGTTTATTTGAACCCCGTAAGTGATGTTTTCCTGGCATCTATTAACACAATGGAGACCATAAAAAGCAGTGCATGATAACGTCTTTTTAAATCAAGTAACAGTTAAATACACAGTTATATCCAGAGTTATCATGTGTTTGGTTAAGTTACCAGATGAGTTGAATATCTTCTCACAATATTTGCACTTGAAAGGGTTTCTCTCCAGCGTGCGTTCTTTTTTCTTTTCTTTTTCTTTTTTTTCTTCTTTTTCCCCCCTTTTTTTGTTGTTTGTTTTTTGGGCCGCCCAAGGGGGGTTTTAAACCCCCTACCCCCCCCCCCCCCCCGTAGATCCGCGCCTGTTTAATCTTGTGGTTACCTTGTGGTTTCCAAACCACAAGATAACCACAAAATACTTGTAAGATTTTCTTTTTTTTACCGTCTGAATTGGCTTTCACCGTGTGAATGCGGCTAATAACAATAAACACAATTACAATAATGATGAGGATTATTATTATCATCATCATAATTATTATTATTATTAATATTATTATTGTTATCATTATTATTATTAATATTATTATCATCATTATGACTTATTAAGTAAGCAAATATCATTCCCCAAAACCTGGGGGGATGATTGTACATGCCATCCCCCCCCCCCACCTTGTGAGGTGGGGGGGATGCATCCCCCTCATCCCCCCCGTTGTCTACGCCCCTGATAATAATCATAATAATAATATGTCTTGTTCACCCATGGTACCCTCATCAGTATTAATTGTGTTCTCCCCGAGTGCCCTGCAATCGTATTACTACTTCGAGTATAGCCAGTCTACCATGGAAAGGCGCAGTGTAGCTGCGGTGAAGTGTGGCCAATGTAATTTTTGCCAAAAGACATTAGTGCCGCAGCGGAACTCGACCCGCAAACCATGCGCTCTACAGTCGGTGACCTATCCACCACACCACGACTCCTCTAATTTTGAATGTTTGGATGGAACATGTAAATGTCCGTGTAAATATCCTACAGGCAAACTGTGTGGTAAACGAGGAACCGCGCAGAGAGGCAAAGAAAGCAATTAAAGTGTAGACCAATGAAACACCATAAATGAAACTATTCCGTTAAGTGGGCCGTTCACATCAAAATTCTCTAACCAAATTTACTCCAAGTCCCTACCAGGTTTTTATTACTGTGATACATTTTAAATATCTAGGGCAAGTTCGATTACATACTAGAAAATGACGTCATATTTTAAAGCAGTCTGTAACTTTTAATACGTACAGGACCTACGATATTTGGATGAAATGAATCTGTATCATGTGCATTTCCATCATCACCATTCAGGTTCACGAGTGCGGTCCGAACCGGGATGCATTTCACGGGTAGGGAGGAGATCGCTGTCGGAGGAGGGGAAGAGATCTTTGTTTTCGTCAATAAGATACTGGTCTTACAAGTTCAGAGAGAATACCAAGCGGTTACTACGTGTAAGAAGGTCAGCTTGGCTAATGCCGATGGTGAGTTAGTGTCGGGCTGGGATTTGAACCATGTACCTTGTCACTTGAGTGACTTATATCCACCAGACCACAACACCTCTACAGTTCTGCCTCTAACAATGGTTTTCATTTTTGTCATTAAATAACTCTATGACTACTGAATTTCTCCACTCCTTAGGCTAGGCTCCTTAGACATGAAACACAGTCAATGGATTGATACATCAGAACCTGTATAATGTGCAGATTATTATGCAGCTATATAAATCAAAATATTGATTGCCGACATGTTTATCACCATAATCCTCAAGTTTTGAAGCGCTTAGTGATTGCGATAAGCGCTATATAAAAACTGAGTATTATTATTATTATTATTTGTAATCAGAAGCAAATCAATTGGCAAAATGTGGTAATATACACATGCGACCAGTTAGTAGCACTGTATGGTTAGTGTGTAAACACGAAAATGCTAAATTGTTGCCAAATTTTATGAGGAAATGCCGATTCATGTGATTATTTAAAAAATCGGTGTTTTTTGACAATTTTGGACTGTTCTCCTTGGGGCTTATTCAGATATGACACAGTAAACCTTCTCCCCCAAAACTGTCACATGAACAAATATAAATTTAACCTGTAAATGGATGTCAACTAAACGCAAGAAAGGACCATTTCGTATTCACTGAGCTCTGTGTTTATGAAATATAGAAATATGAAGCGTTTTGCACTTAACGTCAGTTTTGCTGCATCATATCTGAGCGGGCCTTTACAGTGCCCAAAATAGAAAAAGCATGCATCATGACCCTTTAAATATAAGTTGAATGAACTTTGCAATAAATGTGAAGTGTCTCTTTGTTTTGAACGCAGGAGGAGGCACAATTACGCCACGAGAGGGCAGTATTGTAAATGGAGAATGTGTTATCACCGGGAGCGTTCTCACAGAAGCCGTTACAATGGACCTTGTGGTGAGAGAATACAGTTATTTATACTTTCAAAAAAATTATTCAAAAAAATGAATTCTTGAGAAAACAATCAAAATCAATAATCATTAATACCCCCACCACAAAAACTGACCAAATGTTCGTAGAGTAACAAATACTTCACCAATGAAGCTAAATTTCAAGACTTCAGCTTTGTAAGTAACATTAAAAAGTAATCCTAATCCTAACCCTAACTCTAACCCTAACCCTAACCCTAGGTCTTCAATGTTTATGTACATTAATTGGTTTATTTGTAAAGCGCTTAAAGGCATTTGTATTAAAGGTAAAGACCAGTATTGGAAACGCCCCAATTTAAAAAAAATGAAATGGAAGCTCTCATTACCAATCATGTGAAAGAATATGTTTTGACTAATACATGATGATAAAAAATTTGCCGGGAAACCGCCTACTAATTGATATATTTGGTAAATTAGTATATCTATGTGACTGTGAGAGATATAGGGTAGTCCCATATACATCTTTCTGTGTATAGTGCTTGTAACTTTACGAAGAATGGGCAAAATTTCTTATCATTTTGATGATTCCAGAACCTTGCAGTACACACCAATACTTATATGCTAGATGATCAACCTTTTCTGATCGATTCCTAAACGTTTCTTTCACAATGCAATCGCATGACCATAACTGGTCTTTACCTTTAAGCGCTATATAAAAGCTAAATATTAATATTATTATTATTATTATTATTATTATCGGTGGGGTATAATAAAGTTATTAGCCCTAATACAATTGCTGAAATATTTATTGTATAGCTTATTTTATTTATAGCTGACATGTTAGGACTATCCCATGGCATGTATATAGTTCTGTTGTCAGCTTTGTTTCAGGAGCACCCACTTACAGTTTAAATTTGACATATGTACTGTATATAAGTTTTTATCTCGTCATTTTCAGGTCGGTGATGCGTATAGATTTGATATCTTCCACACGGAGAGACAGATGTGTGCTTCAGATTTCTTCTTAGAGCTGAAGAGTTTCAACGTGATTGGAGAAGAGGAGAGAATCATTGATGATTCCGTTCATATCAACGAGGGTTTGGACATCAATGGCATCGTGCAAACTCTCTCAGTAGCGGATTATTTCTCAACTGGCCCCAACTATAATGTTTCCATCATTAGTGGTAAGATATTCTATGAGTTTTCCCCTAAAATAAAATCTTTGCTAAAAAAAATTGTTCGTAGTTCATTACAAAGAAATCTTTAGTTTTAAAACAAAATGATTTTATGATTTTCCTGAGAGTGATACTTTTTGTAAGTGAGATTCATTTTGTCCATACTTTTGTATTACTGTGATAGAGTATTATTTATTATTATTGAAGTAGGAAATGTATTCAAACAACATTTTTTCTTTACATGATGTTTGTGTCTGTATATTTCTAAGATTTCACAAATCTATCGTTTTTATGAAAGTCACTATCTAATGTAGAGTAGAGTATGTTGAACTCTTTGTTTGAGTTATGTTCCATTATTACACCATATGCTTATACCTCTTTGTAAATATAATTATATGAAATACAAAAAATAATTATTATCAGTACAAAGCAAAAGAGACTTGATTTTGACAGGATTGAGACAATTCAGACCACCATATTTAATCTGACATAATACATGTTTTGTTGTAAATAAAATGTATAGATATTCAATTGTATGTTTCATCTATCATATCTTCCTTTTGAAACCAAGGTAACGAGGCGAGACACTTTACCATAAAGAACTACACGACAGAGAATATTAATGCTGGGATCATCCCCACCACTGTGGAACCTACCCCTACCTACACCATTAATGGAACGTCCTTTGTCACATGCACTTCCACTCCTGTGATAAGTAAGTATTGCATACACTTCATGTTATTGGAATTCGTTCCAAAGGTTCATGACGGTGATGAGGAGGGTGGAGTGGTGCACGGTGACATTGGTGGAGATAATGATGATGATGATTATAATGACAATGGTGATGGTGATGGTGGTGTTGATTATCATGATGTTGGTGATGATGATGGTGGTATTTATGATGATGATGATGATGGTGCATAGTGATGATGATGGTGGTGGTGATTATCATGATGGTGGTGGTGATGATTGTGGTTTTTATGATGATGATGATGATAATGATGGTGCATAGTGATGCTGATGATGGTGGTGATAATGATGATGAAGGTGATGATGATGGTGATGGTGATAATTATGGTGGTTGTGATGAGGATGATGATGGTATAATGATGATAGTGATGATGATGGTGATGATGACGGTGATAGTGATAATGATGGTGGTGATGAGGATGATGATAATGATGGTGACGATGGTGGTAGTGATAATCATGATGATGATGGTGGTAATTATGATGATGATGATAGTGACGAGGATGGTGGTGGTAATAATGATGATGATGGTGATGATGATGGTGATAATGATGATGGCTGTGATGGTGATGATGAGGGAGATGTCAATGATGATGTTGATGATTTTTGTGGTACTGTTGCTCATAATGGTGGTGACGGTACGTGGTGATGAGGACGAGGATAATTAATTTGATGATGGTTGTAGTGATGATCATGATGTTGATGAAGATGTTAATAATGATGGTGATGGTGGTTGTAATCATGACAATATTCTAGAATAATATTGATGAAAATAAATACCCACGAGTCTTCTTGTTACGTGCTGTGAAAAGCTGTGTACGTAATAACGTAATAAGTACTTGTTTGTCGAAAGTATGGAATTAGTCGATGTTATCAATTAAAAAATGAGTGTCCCTCTAAATCTGAAATCTGTATCTATCTGTTGTTCTATAGTCCCAGAACAAAATGAGACAGGCATCCTGGAATATGACGTCTACACAGATCAAGCTCTACTCACCATCGACGTCGAAGTGGACTATGAGGTCGCCTACGACTACCTTCTCATCATCAGCGTCGAAGACAATAACTCATCTCCTCCTCGTTCAGGAGAGTTAGCAGTTCAGGTATATACTTACAGCTGACACTTTTCGTGGAGGTGTTGTGGTCTAGTGGATAAGTCTCCAGACTTTGAACCACAAGGTACTGGATTTGAATCCCTGCCACATCACCAACATCCTCTGGCAAGACATTAATCCGCCACACTCGACCCAGGTGTGGTAAATGGGAACCTGGCAGGAGTTCATTCCTGAAAATGCTAGAGCGCCATAATTGCAACCCAGGCGCGGATCCAGGATTTCTTAGGGGGGGGGGCCCAACTTTTTTTTTTTTTGCTCCCGAAAATTTGAAAATCGCGCCGGCCGAAAAGTCGCTCAGTGGGGGGGGGGGGGGGGGGGGTTTTGGAGTCCAAAAAAAAATCGCAACGACTCAGCCAGCCGAAAAGTCGCTCTATGAGTGGGGGGGGGGGGGGTAGTGAGCACATTTTTTTTTTTTTTTTTTTTGGTCCTCGGAAATTTTAAAATTTGCACCCCCCCCTTGAGCGCCAGGGGGGGGGCCCAACCCCCCAAAAATGTAAAAATCGCGTGATTTTACATGATTTTTTTCTCAAGGGGGGGGGGGGCCCGGGCCCCCCGGGCCCCCCCCCCCTGGATCCGCCACTGTTGCAACCATGCTAAAGCCAAAGTAATAATTGCCACGAGTGTCAAGTCTGACAGATATGTGCGATATGCTTGTGCCCACAATAACATTAAAATTTCACACAATACCCACCCTATCAACCTTTATACCTTTAGGCAAGGCTAGCTCACGTTATGAGCATTATACTATGTATTGTGTTCAGGTATTACCCGAATCCAATGACTGGGGTAATGATATATCTGTAAAGCACTTAGAGACATCGTTGATATATTAATATTAAGCGCTATATAAAAGCGGAATATGATAATTTTTGTTATGTATTGTTACTTTCTTTTCTCCAGATATATGTTGATGATATCAATGATAACTGCCCCATCTTCAGCGGTGACGACAGTTTCCGGTTCTTCCCTCTCCCCGTTCTTAACAACGCTGAGCTGGCCGTCATCAATGCTAGTGACCAAGATTCAGGAGTTAATGCAGAGCTGACTTACCTCTCTCAAGCTCTCTCAGAAGAGTAAGTGAAACTTAAAACATATTCTAAAAGCTTGTTCAGAAAAAGAGCAGTAAATCATCGAGAGAAAAAAATCCACCACGGTTCTTTACGTGTAAATTAATGGCCACTGGGTGCAACCAAAGACTTGTGCGTATTCACTGAGCTCTGTGTTATAAGATACAAAAATGTGAAGTGTGTTACACTTTACGTATAATGAATAAACCACCACGGTTTATGTGAGAGCTAATTTTTCACTAAAAGAGGGGTGGGGGTGAAAGGTGTATGTCATTTAAATGCTTTCATTTTTATTTCATTTATTTTATTTTCATTTCCAAACATAAAATAAAACAATATAACATGATGACTTGTGCAGGGAATGGTTGATGATCACCAAAAAATAAAAAATAAATAACTTACATTGAATAAATTAACCTCGTATATATAGTTATATACAGTGCGTCCCAGAAAAAACGAAACCGAGCATTATCGATGTTTTAGCATAACTTAATCACAATTATAATAAATGAATGACACATATTTGTAAAGCTTAGAGCCTCTTCTTTCATTTGATGCAACTCATATGATGCATATTTCACGCATGAGTCATTTTAAAAAAATTGAAGAGAGGAAACCCAATAAGTCGTGAAATTATATTTGTGTTCTTTTCCCAGACGTATCGGGAACTCGTCCTTCTTCTTGGTTGAGATGATCGTGGCTGTAGTAGATGCAGGGGTACCAGTCAGAGGTGATGTAGCTAATGTCAATCTTACCATCAGCGAGACGTGTCTGTACGACGTCTTAGAACAACCAATTGAAACCATCATCTATACCAACGAGACGACGGGAGGACTATTTCTTAGAGTCCCAAAGTATTACCTCTACGAGTATGGTAAGTTCTAATGGCAGGATAGTATTAGTAGCTAACTAGTACAATGTTTTGAAACATTAGTAATAATTGTTTGTTTGTTTGTTTTCCCTGACGGCAAAGAAAGTATGTGTATGCCTGTAAGTAAGCAACCAGGGGACCGACTGATTTAGGTTCTCTCCGAGGATTACCACAATGCCTTATCAAAAGGCACTAGCGCATCAAAAGCCTGCTATATAGGTCCAACTTAAAGTCGATCTTAGTTTTTGTACAACACTCTCCTGTTTTAACCCTCTTGATATGTTCCCCAGATTGCAGGGATACACGAGGGATGGCTAATGGTGTGATCCAAGAAGCCCAGCTCTCGTCCTCCAGTGAGATGAATCAGAAGTATGATGCTGACAGGGCGAGGCTAAACCTCAAACCAGATCCAGATATCCCTGCCGGATCAGGTAAGATGCACTGGTGAGGAGGAGGAGGAGGAGGAGGGGGGGAGGAGGAGGAGGAGGAGAAGGAAGAGAAGGAGGAGGAGAGGAGTAGAGGGAGGAGGAGGAGGTGGAGGAGGGGAGGATAAAGAGAGGGTGGAGGAGGAGGGGGAGGAGGGGAGGAGGGGAGGAGGAGGAGAAGGAGGAGGAGGGGGAGGAGGAGGAGGAGAAGGTGGTGGAGGAGGAGGGGGAGGAGGAGGAGGAGGAAGAGAAGGAGGATGATGTGGAGGAGAAGGAGGAGGAGGAGAAGGTTGTGGAGGAGGAGGAGGAGGGGAGGTGGAGAAGGAGGAGGGGAGGGGGAGGAGGAGGAGATGGAGGAGGAGGTGGAGGGAGAGGAGGAGGAGGAGGAGGAGAAGGAGGAGGAGGTGGAGGAGGAGAAGGAGGAGGAGGAGGAGAGTAGAAGAAGGAGGGAGAGGAGGAGGAGGATAAAAGGAGGAAGAAGAACAGGTGAAAAAGAAGAAAAGAAAGAACAAAAAGCAGAAGAAGAAAAAGTAGAAGAAGAAGAAGTAGAAGAAGTAGAAGTAGAAGTAGAAGAAGTAGAAGTAGAAGCAGAAGTACAATAAGAAGAAGAAGAAGAAGAGGAAGGGAGAGGAGGAAGAAGAAGAAGGAGAAGAAGAACAAGAACAAGAAGAAGATGTAGAAGTAGGAGAAGAAGAAGGAGGAGGAGCATGCAATGCTACTAATTCTCTTCCACATCCTCATCTTTTTTTTAGGGTGGATACCAGACTATTCCAATACCAATCAGTGGATCCAGGTCGACATGGAAGAGGTCACCATCTTCTCTGAAGTCTTAACCCAGGGTAGCAATGACATGGAATACTGGGTGGAAACATTCCAGGTTGCCATTAGCAACGATACCTCCAGCTGGTCTTACATCTTGGAGGATGGCAGTGCTAAGGTGGAGAATGGGAGTGCGAAGGTAGGAATTGAACCGTGAACCATGTGATCCTCAGTCCAGTGACGTATCCACTAGACCACGGCACCTGAAAAGATCGTCGATTCCACTTTAATAGTTATTGTTCGCAAATGGCATCTCGGTAAATGTGCGTTTCATCTTCACTAATGTCCTTTGGCAAAACATTAATCTACATTTGCAACACTCGAGGTGAGGTAAATGTATGGTTACCTGGCAAGAATTAATTCCTTGAAATATTTGAGCACCCTTATGGCAGCCATGCTAAAGCCTGGTAATAATGTTGAAGAGCGCGGGAGTGTCAAGTCTGACAGACATAGGCGCTTTACAAGAACCTACTATGATTAATTTGAATACTGAGTACTGGTTTGGACCTTTCAATCCCTACAAAAATTGAATGCATTTATATTTGTTATTTTTAAAAGAAAAACAGTCTTTCCTGTTGTAACAGAATTTCACAGGGAACTCTGATCAGGACACTGTGAAGAGGAATATCTTTACTGAAGTCTACGCTCGTTATATCCGACTCTACCCTCAGTCATGGAACGATGAAATTGCTCTCAGGTTTGAATTATTAGGATGTACCACAGAGAGAAGGTTTAAACGTAAGTTGATATTTGAAGTCATTAATGATATATCTGTTAGTATCTGGTATATACACTGGTAACTTGTGTGAGGTTTAACACAGTTATGAATATGAGCCAGTGTTTTTATGAGTTAAGATTTTTAATCTAGGAAATCAATTTGCGTATTGAAGTATTATTACATGTTATTTTCACTACATATTTGTTTTACTTTTTTTTATTTTTACTACATATTACATTTACTACATATAAGTTTTTACTACATATTAATTTTACTACATATTATATTTTACTACATATTAGATTTACTACATATTATTTTAACTACATATCATTTCTACTACTTAACATTTTTTACTGCATATTATTTTTACAACATATTATTTTTACTTCATTTTATTCTTACCACATATTTTTTCTGCATATTAATTTGTCTACAAATAATTTGTACTCCATGTTATTTTTTACTACATTTTATTTGTATAGGCCTACATATACAGATGTAAATCTTTAAATATTTGTAGGTTAATTATATTAAAAAAAATGGTTTCTTTTCAGTTATGGAGTATATAACAGTAAAGCACTTTGGGTATCATTACCCCAGGCCTGCTTTAAATTAGCTCTGGCAACAATAACATGTTTCAGCGCGTAGTCCATTTCAAGGAATGCTTTTAACACTAGGTACCAGCCTAGTACTCCTAGGTCAAGAGAGACACATGTAGAGTAATGTCTTTCAAAAGGATGTCAGTGAAGTGGGAGGGGCTTGCTTTGTCAATCTCGTGACTTATCAACAGTCTGTTAAATTGTTTACGAGGTTCGATCTTTTATCTTTTTATTTGTGCCAAGTATTCATTTGTATGAGTGTATGTGTTATTTATAATGTGTATCGCAATACTATGTAACAAGACGAATCTCCATTGTTAAATGGACAATAAATGTGAACCATATGAACCGTATGAATAAAGTTTTAACTCTTAATTGTAAAGCAAGATTGACCTATTATGTGGTAATGAATTTACTTATTGGAAAATATTATTTCATTACTACATATCATTTTTACTATATATAATTTTAATACATATTATATTTTAATAAATTTTATTTTTACCACATTTTATTTTAACTACATACTATTTTTACTGCATATAAATTTACTACATATTTTATTTCACTACATTTTATTTTTACCACATTTTATTTTTACTACATACTATTTTTACTGCATGTTATGAACGTTGTTGTGTTTATTTTGTATAGATTTATGGCAGTGCGAGCGATGTGAGACAACCAATTACTGTATAGGGGATGGTCTTCAGCGACCCTGTGGTCGATGTGACCCTCCATCAGACGACTGCGATCGATCTCCTACTGAACATTCATTTGGCCATGCGTCGGAGTGTACTACATGCCCTATAGGATGGGTAAGGCATTCCGTTATTCCAAAGAGAACATCTAAGATTCTGACGACAAAAAGTTGATGTCTGTTTTATTCCTTGCATACAGACATGCAGAAATGAGAAATGTTGTCAGATTTGTTATAATGATTTTAAAAGGTAGCATTTATTTGCTCATGCTTCAGAGTGTCTTTTAATTGATTGTATATTATCATATTTGAAATGAGTGTACTGTAAGATAGCATATATTTCTAATTTCTTTATTCATATTTTTCACTTGATATGAAATATTTTAATAATCAAGAACACATATATTTTATCATTTTAGAGTAATGATTTTATAAAGAAGGATATAATTTGGAGTCGATATAATCACAACTTTGTCCTTGACATAAACAGGAATTTACAAATTTAATGAAAATAATGGATAATCACTTGGTTGCTGCAAATGATTTACCACAACAATATAATTTCCATGAACAATATAATTTTAATAGAAAGTGTGTTACACAATTCTGTACCTTAATAGATGTGATTAGTTTAAATGATGTTCTGTTTCGTCTTTCAGCTCTGTGAGGACGGGTATGCTACTCATTGCCCTATCTACACCTATGTAACATGCAACACAACGGTAAGTAGATTTATGTATTAAATGTATGTATTATTATCTAAGTATTGCCAACTTTGTAAAGCGCTTAGAAACATTGTAATAAACGCTATAGAAATATAATGTTTTATTATTTATATGCAGAGAGAGAAATAGATAGCAATAATTTGTTTTATTTCTGTTTTCTCTGTGTTTTTTATTTTTTATTTGTACATGTAGTATTGTCCCAGTGAGTGTACAACTTGCGAGGCAGGATCGGCCTGTTTTGATGGTATGAAATCGATCTGTCCAACTGGAACATTCTCACAGGGCTATGATACAGGTAAATACTCACTCTAAAGATGTTAGGAAAGGAGAGAGAGAGGTAGCGAGAGAGAGAGAGTAATTGTGAATACATATATACTGGCTCTAGAGATATTAGGGAGGAAGAGAGAGTAATTGTGCATATACACATACTCGCTCTACATATGTTAGGGATGAATAGATAGGGAGAAAGAGTAGGAGAGAGAGAGAAAGAGTGGGAGAGGGAGAAAGAGAAAGAGAGGGGGTACTTGGGCATATCAACAAGATTCCATGTACAATATGGAGCACTGTTCTGTTGCATGTCCATATTGGTTTTTAAGGTATCAAGTCGATCTGTGCCACTGGAACATTATCACAATGTCATATGATACAGGTAAATACTCACTCTAACGGTGTTAGGGAAGGAGAGAGAGAGAGATAGCGAGAAGGAAAGATATAAAGAATAAAACATAAAGAAACATTGGGAAAGTGGCACTGAGGCAGATACAATGTTCAAAGAACTAAAAATAGAAGATAAGAAAGATTGAGGTAGAATATGTAAGACGAAAGAGAGAGAGAGAGAGAAAGAGAGTGGGAAGCAGATGAAATTGGAAATAGAGAAGAAAGAAGAGAGACAAAAGAAAGAGGTTTTTACATGTCATAACACAAATATATTTATTAAAGTAGTGCGTGAGAGTGTGCAAACAGAAATAAATGGATTGAGATGGAGGGGTCATGTGTTGAGAAGGGGACATTATGAATATGTGAAAAAAGCATGGGATCTGGAAGTGGATGGCATGAGAGGGAAAGGAAGATTTCATGGAAAGAAATGGTGAAGAAAGAATGCAGTAAGGTTCGTCTAAATGAGGAAGATGCTCGAGACACGAAGAAATGGAGGGAGGGAGGGCGGGAAAACTAGTAACTCCTTGTAAAAGGCAAAACAATTCCTTTGATAATGATTAGCCTATTGTCTCTTATTGACTTTCTTTGTTTGCAAAAAATATTTTATTGTATTCTTTTTCTTTGTATGTTTTTATAAAAATGGTGAATACTTGCGATTCAATAAAGAAGCAAAGCAAGTCATGTCCTTTCCATTTACAGAGTTTTGTAAAGCGTGTGCTCCCGGCTCCTTCAACAACGAGACTGAGCAGTCTGAGTGCGTATGCTGTGACAGCGGGTACGGTAGCTCGGAAGGCAAGACGGAGTGCGCCCCCTGTCAGATCAGTGAATATAGTGAAGGGTCATGTGACCTGTGTAAGACGTGTCTATCAGAGGCTGATTGTGAGTATACTCTATACATCTTTAAGGCTGGTTTTACCTATAGCTAGTTGAGAGAGATAGTTATGTCATCGGAAGTTGACTATGAATATTTGGAAGGGTCATGTGACCTGTGTAAGACGTGTCTATCAGAGGCTGATTGTGAGTATACTCTATACATCTTTAAGGCTGGTTTTACCTATAGCTAGTTGAGAGAGATAGTTATGTCATCGGAAGTTGACTATGAATATTTGGAAGGGTCATGTGACCTGTGTAAGACGTGTCTATCAGAGGCTGATTGTGAGTATACTCTATACATCTTTAAGGCTGGTTTTACCTATAGCTAGTTGAGAGAGATAGTTATGTCATCGGAAGTTGACTATGAATATTTGGAAGGGTCATGTGACCTCTGTAAGACGTGTCTATCGGAGGCTGATTGTGAGTATAATCTTGAGTGGTTGTCAGTGATGTAGAAAAGTCTTATAATTGCGTGTCATCTAAATGACAAACCAAATGTACCCTCATTCCAATGTATCTTTAGGTCTAGTTTCATCCATAGCTAGTTGAGAGAGGTAGTTACGTCACCGGAAGTTGGTTCTGATTGGTCAGTCATTTCGTGAAGGGACAGAACTATTTGAAGCTCCTTTATTTAACCTATGACCCTGCTCTTTACCGAGTACTCGTACGTTATGGGCCACTTAAATGTACCCCGTGCCATGCTTATCTTTAGAAATACTTTTACCCATAGCTAGTTGAAAGAGATAGTTACGTCATTGGATATTGCTTCTGTTATCTAAAAGTGTTGTACTTTCATATCTGTCTATGGGCCACTCGAATGTATCCTCATTCCAATGCATCTTTGGGAGTAGTTTTACCCATAGCTAGTTGAAAGAGATAGTTACGTCACAGGAAGTTGCTTTTTGATTGGTTAGTCATTACTTGAACAAGCTCCAAATAGTTCTCACCATAGAGAGATTGTACAAGGGAGGAAGCCGTTTGACCATGCTCTTTACCGAGTTATTGCTTGTATGACACGGGCTAGCAGTGGTGGGTTCGTGGCAGGTACTTTTATTTCTTTGAGTGGAAGGGAATTTTTTCCCATTCTTTAATGAAAAATAAATAAACGTCAAACCTGACTCTTGAAACTAGTTTTGTAGTAATAATGTTTTAAGTTCGTTTCACAGAAGGGTTACAATTGAATAAGTAATCATTACTTTGAATACTTATTGATATCTAATAGTGTATAATTACTAATATGTTTCGTTTTCTATGTTATATTGCAAATGTCATTTGATATGAATTTTATTTAAGCATTTTATTCATGTTTTGATTGAGTTACGGAAATAAAATGATTTGAACTTAATTGAATTAAATAATCCTTTTGTCCTTTTGGATCTAGGTCCATGTTTCACGGAGCCTGGACCCTGTACGGAGGGTGTGGTCTGTGTTAATACCGGAGGAGCAGGAACGTACAGGTGTCTGGACTGCCCTAAGGGCTACACTGGCAGTGGAGATGATTGTGTGGATATAAATGAGGTAAGGAAAGAAGGGATAGAGAGAGAGAGAGAGAGAGAGAGAGAGAGAGGGAGAGAGGGAAGAGAGAAAGAGAGAGAGGGGGAGGGAGAGGAGGGGGAGGAGAGAGGGGAGCGGGAACATACAGGTGTCTGGACTGCCCTAAGGGCTGCATCGGCAGTGGAGATGATTGTGTGGATATAAATGAGGTAAGGAAAGAAGGGAGAGAGACAGATGGGTGGGAGGGAGTAAGAGAGAGGGGAGAAAGAGAGAGAGAGAAAGAGAGAGAGAGAGGTGAGGAGGGGGAGGAGGGAGAGAGATGGAGAGAGAGAAAGAGGAGGGGAAAGGGGAGGGAGGAGCAGGGACGTACAGGTGTCTGGAATGCCCTAGGGATACACCGGGAGTGGAGATGATTGTGTGGATATAAATGAGGTAAGGAAAGAAGGGATAGAGAGAGAGAGACAGGGGGAGGAGAGAAGGGGAGAGGATGGGGAGAGGACGTGGCAGCAGGAGCTGGAACATAGAGAGGTCTTGACTTTCCTAAGGGCTATACCGGGAGTGGAGATAATTGTGTGGATAGAGATGAAGTAAGGAAAGAAGAGAGAGACAGAGGGTGGGGGAGGAGGGGAGAGACAGGGAGAGGAGAGGGGAATGAGAGAGAGAAGATGGAAGATACAGGTGCCTGGACTGCCCTGAGGGTTACACTTGGGAGGGGATAGATGGGGGAGGAGGATGCAGCAGGAGCTGGAACATATAAATGTCTAGACTATCCTAAGGGCTATACCGGGACTGGAGATAATTGTGTTGAGATTTATTAGGTAAAGAAAGAGGGGGAGAGAAAGGAAAGGAGATTAGTGGGGGAGGAGGGTGGGGTAATGGGAGAGAGAGAGAGAGAGAGGGGGGAGGGGAGGAGACTGGGGAAGCAGCAGCTGAAACATACAGATGTCTTGTAAGAGGTATACCAGGACAGGAGAAAATTCTGTGGATATAAATGCGGTAAAGAGTGACATAATATTCACTTAAAATCGTGTGAATTTTGTTGGTTTTTTTTTTCTTTCTCCAGTGTGAAGAAGCTAATCCATGTTTCAACACCAGCGCCTGTGTGAACTTTGAACCTGGCTTTGAATGTGGAGCCTGCCCTCTTGGTTACGAGGGTGAAACACCCCATGGGATTGGACTGGACTACGCCAATGCTAATACTCAGGTATGGTTGCTTCAAAGAGAATCAACATTAAATTATTGTGTCATTGATAATGAATTTTAAAATTTGAACAATAACAAAAGGATTTGTAAAGATAATGAAACTAGACAATAATAACGTCATTTGTAATGTTATTGAATATATAAGATGTGTTATATTATGTAAGAGGAAAGTTTTTAAAACTTTGTGCAAAGTGAAACTAGACGTTAATAAAGTTATTTGGAATATTATTGAATATATAAGATGTGTTATTATCTGTAAGAGGAAAGTTTTTAAAACTTTGTGCAAAGGAAAACTAGACGTTAATAAAGTTATTTGTAACATCATTGAATATATAAGATGTGTTATATCTGTATGTGGAGAAATCTGAAAAAACTGTGTACAGGTGAAAAAAAGAAAAAGAAGTGTTATGATTACTTTTTGTTTGTTAATTATCTGTAACAAAATGTATTTATACATTGTGACTATGTTATTTCAATAACAATTCAATCATGAAACAAACAAAAATAATCATACTAACGTAATTAATTATAATGCTTTATAATACATGTCAGGCGCGGATCTACGGGGGGGGTTTAGGGGGTTTAAACCCCCCCCCCCCCTTGGGCGGCCCAAAAAAAAAAAAAAAAAAAAAAAAAAAGGAAAAAAAAGAAAAAAAGAAAGAAAAAAGAACGCACGCTGGAGGGAAACCCTTTCAAGTGCAAATATTGTGAGAAGATATTCAACTTATCTGGTAACTTAACCAAACACATGATAACTCTGGATATAACTGTTTATTATTGGTTACTTGATTTAAAAAGACGTTATCATGCTCTGCTTTTTATGGTCTCCATTGTATTAATAGATGCCAGGAAAACATCACTTTAATACGGGGTTCAAATAAACACCCAAAAAAAAATCGGCTCGCCGCTTCGCGGCTCGTGGACGATGCTCCGCATCGTCATTATTTTGGTCAAACCCCCCCTTAGCAAAAAGCTAGATCCGCCCCTGCATGTAGGCAATAGTAGATTACTGAGCGTAATGGATTTCCTTTTTTTTTACCAATTTCTTTGTAGTTGTATTGGCCTTAATCGATACTACCTATAATGAAATTGAATCTTTAATAAAATGTTGTTCAGGAATGTAGAAACCTATTAGGCGTCTGTTTATTTATTTTTATTTCACTACTCAGCTTATACATGTAGTGCTAGATGTTTTAGCTTGAGTTCTATAGTAATAATAGAAAATAGATTCTCACAGAATCCAAAAAAAATTACACTAAATATTAAAAATTACAAGTAAAAAGTGACATGTGACAAACGTTTTTGGTACAAAATGTAAAGGGTCTGAGTAATGAACATAGAAGAATAATCAATTATGGTTAGTGGGCCCGACACCATGTCGCTATGTGAAATGAGAGTTATGGTTTTTATTGAAGATAATTTCTAGCAAGTTGTTGTGAGTATATGTTTTTATGGCTCAAACAATCGATCTACTGCAGGATGGTTCGTTCGTGTCTCCTTAGATCAAGATTAATGTAATCTTGATCTTCGGAGTAGTTGCTACAACCGGCCGTGTCAGACACGTTGCCCCGGGGTGCGAGATACGACTCTTGTAGCGTGCCCCCATTTAAAACAATTATACAATAACAGTTAACATTACATTTAATTAATAGTATGAAACTATTAAAATTACTCTCATGTTACGGGAAAAAATATTGCATATATATATTATGAATCAATTGATTTGATCGATCCAGTTCGATGGCACAAACACGGCACTACTGGACAGAGATCCTAATAATTACAGAGCTTGGTCTTGTTGCTCTGTTCGCCAGCAGTTTGAGGATATGGAATCCCGCGGCACATTACTCACAAGAGTTCTAACAAGCCAAGCTTATACAAAGCCTATAATAAGTAATGTTGTGCATGTACCACCCACCCGATCGATCAAAAACTCAGAACTCATAACTGAATTTAAAAAAAAGAAAAATGAAGAAAAAAAGAAGAAAGATGAAAAAACACGAAATGGTAACCATCTAAAATCTCATAGTTGTGATAAATATCTATAAAGATTTATCAAGCACCAAAAATAAATAATATCATGTTCAAGAAAAGGATATATACAATTTGTATTCTTCTTTCGTGTCCTCAAATGCTCTGCCAGGCCTTGGCACACTGAAGGATAAACAATCCAGATACGTTCTAGCCATGTTTTCTCGACATTTGATTCCCATTCATGAGCTCAAGATTAGCTTTAATAGTGTATTTCTGTCTCATAGTTTTCTGGTTTTCTGCTGCAATCTACTGCTCAGTTACTATGTGCTTTTACATGTACGTAATTTATTTCTGTAAATTAGGTTTAAAACAATAACATATAAGGAGACAGTAGTATTTACAATGTGAAAAGGATATCAATTTTAATTCATTCAGCCATTTAGAAAGTCCTTTCCCACATATACAGTCAAACCTGATTTAGTGACCACCTGTCTACAAATCCCATCGTTCTACAAGGACCAACAAATGTGTGTTTCCCTTCAAAATGGTTTCTCATTGAAACATGTACAAAAGGAACCTGTACATGAAGACCACCTGCCTATAAAGACCACTTTTTGTGCTTCCCTTGGGTGGTCTTTATAGACAGGTTTCACTGTACATGTAATTTCTTACTTTGGTATCCCACCGCTGCCACCATGAAATATGTATTTCACCTAAATTTGTTTTGGTTTGTTGTTGTGAATTTGCAGGTGTGTTCTGATGTGGACGAATGTGCTGTAGACAACGGAGGCTGTGATCGTGACGTGGCATGCATTAATACGGTGGTATGATACCCATAATCCTATATTTCGATACTTTGCCTTTGTTACTATGTGGCCTAACTATCGACTATCTGTTCATACATGTAATGTCTTACTAGTGGAAGCATGAATCCGTTATATTATAAGTAGAGGTGTCTTGGTCGAGTGGATGTGTCAGCGGACTGGATCACAAGGTCCGAGGTTCGAGTCCCCCGCGCAACTAGTGTGTCCTTTGGCAAGACATTAATCTACATTTGCCACACTTTTATTTTTTTATTTTTTTATTTATTCCGTTTTATTTAAACAGGGTAGCCCCGTCAGTAATCACAGTACTGTTTTCCAGGGGGCCCTGTACACAAATGCAACATATACGAAGAAACAAACTACTTGAACAATATAAACATCCTGTAAAACATCAATACATAGTAACATATAACAGAAAATGAGTAAAGAATAAGAGTGAATAATGAAACAGAGCCGTAGTAAGAGTCACATCACTCGAACCAGGTGATGTAAATTGGTACTTAGTAGGAATTAATTCCTTGAAAATCTAGAGCGCCATAATATCAGCCATGCTAAAGCCGGGGTATATATTGTGGAATGCCAGGAGTGTCAAGTATGACAGACATGAGCGCTTTACAAAAGCCCGCTGTTATTATTATCCTTATTATTCTAGTGAAAGTGTCGTGGTATAATAGTTCCTTGACTAGTGTTGACTATATTTTTTTTCTCCCCTCATGAATATATTTTAAGGGGAGTTATTATTGTGGTACGTGTCCACATGGGTACCTTTATAATACTGTTGATGATAGGATTCAAATTTCCTATTCTTCTTCTTCAAATCTTGCCTTCTCTTGTCTTGGCTTATTTTGTCTTCTATCCTCTCCTCTTCTCTTTTCTTCAACTCTTCTCTTCTCTTCTGTTTCCTTATATTCTATTCTCTCCTCTTCCCTTCTCTTCTCTCCTGTCCTCTCACCTCTTCTGTTCTTCACCTCTTCTTTTCTCTTCTCATCTCACTCTCATTTGTTTTGCTCATGAATTATTTTTCCAGGTGAGTTATTCTTGGGGTACGTCTCCACCTGGATATCGTGTTAATATTGTTGTTGGTAGGATTCAAATTTCCTATTCTTCTTCTTCAACTCTTGTCTTGTCTTTTCTTCTCTTCTCCTATCTTCTCTTCTCCTCTCTTCTCTTCTCACTCTCATTTTTTTTCCTCCTGAATATATTTCCAGGGGAGTTATTCTTGCGGTACATGTCCACCTGGCTATCTTGGAAACAATGTTGCTGGCTGTACACCACCTAAGGACTATTGTGCTTTGAGTTTGGATAATTGCCATGACAACGCAACCTGCACGTCAACAGGAGCGGATACATTTACCTGTGAGGTAAGAAATTATATTTCAAATAAAAACATTATTTTAGACAATTAAGGGAAATACAAACAAAATGAAAACAAAAGGTATAAAATAATGCAATGAACAAGAATTAAACTGAACTCCCGTGCAAACATGTACTACGTCACTATCAAGTCAGCTCATTCATAATCTTACTCTAGATTTTGTGCATGTATATCTGTCATGCATATTGTATTTTTATCATTACTACTCTCGTTGTTCTTTAGGCTTAGTCTTTTGTTGCTTGCAAATATTCAGTGTAAAATGTTTATATTATCTTTATATGGACGAATACAACATGGAATTGAATTTAAATTTCTCCCAGTGCATCGATGGGTATGCTGGTAACGGCGAGTTCTGTGGAGTGGATATCGACATGGATGGCCGGCCTGTGGTATCGCTTGAATGCAGTGATGGTTCAAGCAACGAATGCAAGGCAGATAATTGTGAGTTTGTACCGAACAGTGGGCAGGAGGATGCCGACGGTGATCAGATCGGAGATGAGTGTGATAGGGATGATGATAATGATCACATCTATGATCAAAAGGTGAGCTAATTTTGCATTCATTGAAACGGTTTTAACTCATAGTCTGCCATGAGGCTGCATGCACGCTATCGTTATAGTGCTTTGTTCAATGCGAGAGAGCTATCGCTTGAGTGCCATGTGCGTGCGATGCAGCATTCGTAATAGCAGTTATTGTTCATGTTCATTGGTCTGTGCTGTGTATTTTGCACTCGCTATTCATAGAACCATCGCGTTAATCAGATTATCTCCAAAACAACCTGGCACGGGGGATTTGGGGCTTGGCACAATGAGGATTAGCACTGTAACATGATAAGAGTTAAGCATATTCTAAACCTTCACCTGATGCGGAAGCTTCGAATTTGAGAACCACACTTTTTAATGTGCGTAATTACCAATTTATTATTTCTCTGCCCCTTTGTAGGTTGTTTGTTTGTTGTGTTAATTTGTTTGCATTTTGTGTAGGATCATTTACCTATAAGTTTCGGTAAATTTGCGATGATCCAAGCACTTCGTAATTTCCATTTTATTGTCATATCCATATTTGTGAGAAATATTTCATTGTATTCTTTGAGTTTGCAGGTTGTTATGGAAGTGGTGAATGAATTCAATTCAATTCAATTAAATTTTATTTCCTTTATAGCCCGATTCTTTAATCATTCTTGAAAATGGGGGTATCATGAATAACTGTCAGTATGTGAGCAATTAAATCAGAATCAAGCTTACACGAATGGGGATGGCTTAATACTATTACAAAGATAATTGTCATTGCAATTACTTTTTTTTCTTCTCAGGAGCATTTTTGCTACCAGGTATGTTACTTGTTACTTGTAGAGATAATCCCGATGGCAGCTATCATACAGCTAAACTGGGATGTCTGTGCAACGTGCTGGCATAGTGACAGTGCATGAAGTAATTCAAAACAGTGAATGATGTCTATTATTTACAATAAAACGGTGGACGTGCAAGTAAAAACCAGGACGTGGAGTCTACAGTAGCTTGGACCCAACAGGAGGAGGCAACGCTCTGATGATGGGTAGAGCAGCCTCCTGGAAGATGGTTACTGTTGGAGATATTACCGCAGCAGCTGATAGGTGGTTCCACGTCCAGATGGTGCGAGGATAGAAGGAGTACTTGAAGCTATCAATGGAAGCTGGGGGTACTGCATACTTCAGAGGGTGATCATTTCTGCCCAGATATGTAGCTGGGATAATGTGAGTGGGAAAAGGCATGTTGAGTTGATGATGGTGCATCTTGTAAAACAAAGTGGACTGTGCAAGAAGCCTGCGATTGTGAAGGGTATCCCATCCCAGTTTGTTGACAAGTGCTGTGACTGATGTTACTCTCCGGTAGTCTTGGTATACAAAACGGGCGGCAGCTCGCTGTACTTTCTCAAGACTTTGTATTGATGTCAGAGTCCGAGGGTTCCAAGCTTCACTGCCATACTCAAGTTGGGGGCGAACAAGCATTGTGTAGGCTTTGGATTTGATGTTCTTGGTGCATGGTGATAGAGTTCTGCGTAGGAGGCCAAGGGTTCTATTGGCTTTCTGGGTGGTGAGTTTACATTGGGTGTTCCATTTAAGGTCATGGGTAATCGTGACACCAAGATACTTGTATTGTTTTACTCGAGGAATTGACTCATTTAGTAGGGTGTAGTCCACTGTGATGGGGTGCTTCTTGTTTGTGATTGACAATGAAGCACACTTCTTGATGTTGAATCCCATCAGCCATTTAGTAGACCAGTCTGCAAGAACATGGAGATCTTCTTGCAGTATATGAGTGTCTGAGGGAGAGTCGATACGCCGGTAGATGACACTGTCATCTGCAAATAGACGCATTGTGGACTTGATGTTGAGTGTGATGTCATTGATGTACAGCAGGAAAAGTACGGGGCCGATGACAGAACCCTGCGGTACTCCTGAAGTAACAGGCATCCATGCTGAGCGAGCACCATTGACGACGACAGCTTGATGTCTATTCGCTAGGAGTGACATAGTCCAGCGGAGAGAGTCTCCCCTGATTCCGTAGTAATGTAGTTTGGATCTAAGGTGTGGATGTGGTACGCGATCAAACGCTTTTTGGAAGTCGGGAAAGACGATATCAGTTTGGCCTCTAGATTGAAGAGAGGATGACCAATCATCGGTAGCTGTGACAAGTTGTGTTGTTGTCGAAAGATTCTGTCTGAAACCATGCTGTTCATCAATGAGTATGTTGTTAGCTGCAAGATGTTTAGAAATGTGGCTAAGCATAATATGTTCCATCACCTTACTGCAGATACACGTCAGCGATATAGGTATGTAGTTACCTGGGCAGCATTTATCTCCTGCCTTATGAATAGGGGCTACAAGTGCACGTTTCCAGTCTAAAGGCACTTCTCCGGTATTGTAACTCTGTTGAAACAGAAATGACAATGCAGGGGCTATCTCGTGTGCTAGCATCTTCAGAAGTCTTGGATGTATCTCATCTGGGCCACTGGCTTTGGATGGATTCAGTTGAAGCAGTTGCTTAACTACACCAGACCGGTGGATGTGGAGATGCCCTGTGTCATTGTATAGGGAGGGCCGGTTTATGCAAACTTGATCCACGTTGCTCTTGGTGAAGGTAGAATGAAAGTAATTATTCAAACATTCAGCCTTGTCCTTGTTTGTGATATGGAGCTTGTTATCATTTCTCAAGGGTGGTATACCAAAGTTTTCAGATCGACGCTGTTTTACATATGACCAGAAAGCCTTGGGGTTCGCATATAGGCTCTCACCTATTATGTTGCAGACGTAATTGTGATGAGCTTGGCGGACACGTTTGGTCAGTTCGTTTCGAAGCTGCCTGTAGGCCTTCCAATTGGATGCACTAGGTTGACTTCGTGCCCTCTTGAACAAACGATCCCGCTTCCTCATTTGCCTTTTGAGGGAAATGGTGATCCAAGGCAAGTTGCGTCTGGCTCTTGACATCTTGGATGGGATGAATTCATCCTTGCACTTGTTGATGAGTGATGTGATACAGGTCCAGTTTTCATCAACTGACTTCAGCTCTGGTGAAGATGATAGAAAATCCATTGAGAATTTCGCAACAGCCTTGCGGAGTTTCTGAAGATCAGCTTTGTGGAATTGGTAGATTTTTCTTGGCGGAATGCGGCAAGTTCTTGGATTCCCCGAGATCGAAAAAGCAACGATGTTATGGTCCGATATTCCTGGATGGACACAGACATCGGACACCAGTGTTGGATTTGACGCATAATAGATGGCTAGATAATACTCACTTCTATTACATTGATAGTCGCAACTATTTTGTAATGATAATAGTCATTAATATTATGTTATGATAACATTCATTATTATCACTTACCATTACAGGATAACTGTCAGTATGTATCCAATCAGAATCAAGTTGACGAAGATGGAGACGGCTATGGCGATGATTGTGATGTCTGCCGTAATTTGACCTTTGACCGGGACCAGGTCGATACCGATGGTGACGGATTGGGCGATGAGTGTGATGATGATGACGATGGAGATGGTAAAAGATCGTTTTATCCTGACTCACCGTTTTATAGATTTGTATTAACTTGAAAGTGAGGGTTTTATAGATTATTTTCATTGCCGTGTGCTTGATATACATCCTTCTATCTTACTGTAGGCTACATATACCCACACCCTCTCTGCCTCTCATATTCTCTTTCTATCCCCTTATATCACCTGGTGGTGTTTCACAAAGACTAAGATCAACTTTAAGTTGGACTTAACTATGGCAGGCCTTTTATGCCACTGTTTGCTCTCAACGTTTATCGGCATTGGTATCTCAAGGGACGTACAATTCATGGTCACAAATCTACAGAATTTACATTTTTGGGTAATGCATTATTGAAGGAAAAGATATTATCTAAAGATCATAATGGGGAGAGAAACCAGTGGCATGAATAGCCTGCCATAGTTAAGTCCAATGTACTAAAATCATGGCATTTGATTGGCTGAGAGATAATTTGCCATAGAAATTTACCCCTTTTTTTCATTGATAACAAGTTATATGAAACGGGGCCCAGACTGATTCTAATGATGATGAGATAGGGGGTGACTGACAATTGACCTGACCTGTCCTGACCTGTAACCAGTGACCTAGTTTTAAACCCTTCTTTGACCTTCAACCCCCATTGTTATCTTTTTTTCATAGGAATTTTAGACGGCGAAGATAACTGCCCTCTGTACAATAGCACTGATCAGAGGGACTCCGATTTTGACGGATTTGGAGACGTCTGTGACACCTGCCCGGATAACTCTAATCCGACGCAGACCGACACAGATCAAAATGGCTTTGGAGATTCTTGTGATGATTATGATGGTATCAATATAGACCGGTAAGAATGATTGTATCAGGGGGGTGTTTCACAAAGACTAAGATCGACTGTAAGTTGAATTGAACTATGACAGGCCATTCATGCCACTGGTTGCTGTCACCCTTATGGTCTTTAGATACTATTTTTTCCTTCAATAATGAATTATCAACCAATGTAGATTCTGTTCATTTGTGACCATGATTTGCACGTCTCTTAAGAGTTCAATGCCAGTAAATGATGAGAGCAATCAGTGGAATGCATTGCCTGCCATCGATGAGTCCAACTTAAAGTTGCTCTTAGTCGTTGTGAAACACGCCCCTGTTGGTAACAAGGTGACTATCTTATTTTTGTCATACAAATACAATTTGAAGTGATTAATATTGAGTATAAATTATTGATATTCTTTCCTAGTACATTTATATTGCCTAAATAACAAATCATTCTTAAACAAAGGTACAGTGTATAATATGCTTGTTCAACAAATTTTGTTTGATTAATTGTTTGAACGGGAATGAACACCATAACCACTTTAAGTCAGTTGAAATCAATGTGTCCTTGTCTTTATTGGCCATATCTATACGAATTTACCCCAATCGCAAACGATTCATGTATGTTTGTTAAGTTTAATGCGACCTTTATCTGCTTGTGTAAAGATTTCTTATTTGCTCCCTTCATCCCGTTTGTTTTAGTGATGGCGATGGTATTATTGATATTGCTGATAACTGCTTGGTTATACCCAATGCAGATCAAACAGATACAGATAGCGACGGCATCGGTGAGTTGTTTAGAGTAGGCCCTACATGTTGCTTTTTATTACAAATTGAGTTTGTCTACTTGAGAAGAGAGAGAGAGGGAAGTAGAGAGAGAGAGGGTGAAGAAAGGGAGAGGAGGTTAGAGAGGGAGAGAGAGAGAGGGTGGGATAGATAGAGGGGGAGAGATATTGAGAGAAAACCAGGGAGAGAAGTAGAAAGAGAGAGAGAGAACTTTTGGAGAAGTAGGTAGGGAGAGAGAGAGCGAAAGAGAGGGAGGGAGGGAGAGAGAGAGAAAGTAAGAGAGAGAGAGAGAGAGAGAAGTAGAGAGAGAGAAGGAAGAGTTGTGTGACATTCATAATTACTGCTTTCTGATAAAGAGGTAATTGCAAAGAGTCATGTGACCTAAGAAGAGATGAGAGTCATTGTCTATAAAGAGCAGGAGAGACACCAACTCAGTCCTGAAGTACATGAGTGAGTTAAAACCTGTCTTGCGCCTAACAAGTCACATCCTCTCTAAAAGTGTGATTTTGTTATATCTAAGTTGTTTCACATCTATGGTAGATAGCAAATGATCAGTACCCGTTTCACAAAGCCTTTTCAATAAAAAATTACGAAATTCAGTGACAAATCTGCTGATAACCAATCAGAAGCAAGGATTTCACTAGATTATAACAAAACCTATCATTTGTCACTGATGACAAGTTTTGTGAAATGGGGACCCTGAGCCATTTTTTTATAAAACTTGTTATCAATAACAAATCCTACATTTCTAAATTTGCTCTCAGCCAATCAAATGCCACAGTTTTGTTCATCGTTCTGATTTAATTTCTTTATTCGTTTTTTCATGGTATCTTGTTGCTTTTCCTTGAAATGTTCATTGGTCGAATATTTACGAATTGTATTTATTTTGCTTCTGTGCATTCATTTGAATTGTTCATTGTTCTGATATAATTCCTTCATTCGTTTTTTCAGGAGCTTTTTTCAGTTATTGTAACTTGTTATTCATAAACAAGGGGGGTTGGGTGAGTACATGGGTATGTTTATGTGTGAGAAAGAGAGAGAGAGAGAGAGAGAGAGAGAGATCCGAGAGAGAGGAAGTTTGTAAGTGATTGAGAGAGTGAGAGACTCAATGAGTGAGTGGTAGGGATATAGAGAATTTTCAATTATGATGTCTGTTTCTATTTACATTCGCGGCAAAGGTTGAATACGATCTACAATGAAATGATCATCTATCTTAATCTTTTCTTTCTATGATGAATTGAAGGTGATATTTGTGACGATGATAAAGATGGCGACGAAGTTCCAAACGGCTCTGATAACTGCCCTCTGTATTCCAATGCTGGCCAGGCTGATGATGATGGTATGTACATATAAATTGCTCTCTCCCCTTTTCTCTCTACACATTTGTGCTCTCGCTTACATGAACATCATTCTGTACCTAATTATATTTCCCTTCCACCCCCACCTCTTTCATTCTCTCTTGTCTTCTACCTTCATTTTTCCATCTTACTACTAAATATGTGACAGCCAAATCATTTCAGCTGTGTGCTGCCTGTAGTGTAGATCATTTTAATAAAGTGAATATATTTCAAAGACCCATTCATTTGTTTCTGTAGGACAGTTGATCGAGACAGATTATAAAGGAAATGACAACTAGCTGTCTCACGAGAATTGATAACACACTACGAACTTTGACCCCTACCAATCAGTCTCGTCTATGTAATTGTGTGTCTTAGCTGTCCTTGGTAACCTTTGACCCCTACATCTCAGTCCCATCTATTTATTCTATGTCGTGTTTTAGGTAACCTCATCGGAGATGTATGTGAGACAGACTATGATGGTGATGGTGTAATAGATGACAATGACAACTGTCCCAAGAGTAATCGCTACCACACAACGAACTTTTACCCCTACATCTCGGTCAACCTAGAGACAGTTGATGATCCGCCGTCTTGGTATTTAACAGATTCGGTAAGTTATTGCAATTTAATTTTTGAGGAATTATTATGGGGCAATGTGTGTGTAACTAACTATCTGGCATGTAAAAATGAACAGTTTCATGATAACTCTACCATGTTGTAATCATAAGTTAATTCTTTGTGGAGTTTATTTATCTCTATTTTTCCAGCACTTACTTTCTTTAGTTCTTTACATTTTCCCCTCTCTTTCATTTGTTATATGTTAATGTACAATTTATAGATTTATTTCGTGTGTTCTTGTATTTGACTGTAAATATTTCAATATATATTTTTTGTACTTTTGCCATGTTCTTTTTTTTAAACAATAAAACCGAAATTGAATTCAATTGAATTAAACAGTTCTACCTCTACCATCACTCATCTATACGCTTGCCTTGCCTCTCTTTCTTTATCTTTGTCTCTCCCCCTTTCTCTCTCTCTCTCTCTCTCTATCTCTCTATCTCATTCTGGTGATATACATATGAACATATTAAATTCTCTTTTCTCTCTCTCTCTCTCTCTCTCTCTCACGCAGGGCAAGGAGGTTCATCTCTTCAACTCCTCCTCCATCTCCTCCCCCGTGATGCTGATTGGCTCTAACACCCTCGGACCGGTCGACTTTCGGGTCACCATGTATGTGAACGGAGATGATGGTGGGAACTACATGGGCTTCGTCTTTGGCTACCAGAGCAATAGGAAGTTCTACGTAGCGATGTGGAAACACATCAACCTCAACAAGGAAACGCAGTATGCCGGTATCAAGGGATTGCAGATCAAGGCAAGTCTTGTCCACACTTTCATTTAATCTGAAAATTATTTACTTATGCAATAAAGTTGGCTGCAGAGCCTGTATGAATACTTTCTTACTCAAAATATTTTCAAAGACTATATGTATTTGACATCAGTTGGCCTAGTATAGATTGATAAAAAAGAGATCAGAGCAACTTGAAGTAGTATGAGATGTTGCACCGTGGAAACACACAACCTTCAACAAGGATAATCTATACCTTAGTATGAAAGGATTGAAGATCAAGGCAAATCTGTTCACACTTTCTCGAGTGTGGCAAATGAAGATTTAATGCCTTGCCAAAGGACATTAGTGCCTTTGTCTCTGAGGCACAGGTGATGCTAAATACTTAATAATAATAATAGTGATTGGGAAGTGTATGTTGTATTGACAGAGTGAATAATGTATTTCAGTTGATTAAATAATTTTATTTTTTTTTCCTTTTTTCTTTGAATAACAGAAGGTTCATTCAACCACTGGACCTGGTATAACTCTAGCAAATGCTCTGTGGCATTCCTATACAACAAGCAATGAAGTGGAATTGATGTGGCACGACCCGTTAATGCAAGGATGGCAACATAGGACAGCGTACCTATGGAGACTTACTTATAGACCATCTATTGGCATTATTAGGTATGGTTACAGTATTGATGATGGTGATGGTGATGATGATGATGATGATGATGAGAATACAGATGATGGTGATGATGATGATGGTGATAATGATGATAGTGATGATAATAATGATGAAAATGATAATACCGTTGCTACTGCTGATGATGATGTTGATTTGATTATGATGATGTTGATGTTGACGACGGTTGTAAGAATTTTTAGGATGAATATGATAGTGAGTTTGCGGATGAGTTTGTATGACACAATCCAGTTATTTTTGATGAGGAGATCTCAAGCTTATTTATTCATTATAGCAATATATATTATTTTGTTGTCAACAGTATATTAATTGATCATGATTCATAACCAGAAACGGGTGATAGTTGAATGAAAAGAGCGACAGTTGGATGAGTAAAAAAATAACACGCATAATTTCATATCCAAAATCTTAAAGCCAAGAGAGGGTCCCACATGCTTTTGAAATCTAGTTACAGGCATCGTCATATTTTCTTTTCCTGTTTGTGTTTCAGGGTCACCATCAAGTCTGGCGATGTGACCTTGACAGATACTGGTGACCTCTATGACACGACCTTCCTAGGAGGTCGTCTTGGAGTCTTTGTGTACGATCAGCCTGATGTCATCTTCTCTCATATGAAATATGATTGTGCAGACAGGTAGTTATATTACTACTCTATTAGTTCTCTATTGTTTTGTACTAAATTGCACGTGAGGCAAACAAGCGACCATGCAGAAAGGTGAGTAAAGCAAACAAAAGGTTAAATATAATATTTGCAGTTCAATTATATAGATGTATTTACTGACTTCAGTTTCTAAATGTGTTTCCAATGAGAAAGAATGATATAAAGCATTAAGTTGAATCAGTATTATATATCACAATGATAATAATTATTTACATTTTTATAGCGCTTGATACTATGGTTTTTAAAAACATTTCATACCTGAATTGTTGTAATGTGGTTATTGGGTGCGATTGATTTTTTGCATCAAATATAATACTAAAGCAAATCCTATTTTTTTTCTTTATCAGGTTAAATCAAGCTCTTCAGTTTGATGGCTCCGATGATTACGTCATACTGCCTGGTATACAAACCCTAGACATCGATGAGAGTTTTACATTGGAAGCCTGGTGCTACCTGGAGGCCGGCTACCCCAGCACAAAGCTACCAGTGTTTAGTGCAGCAGATAACAGTGTGTATCTTATTATAGAAGATGGGTAAGTACTACATTGCTGGTCTAGTGAAGGAATTCATAGTTTGGTTTAGGTGTTTCTACTGGTGTGTGTGTGTGTGTGTGTAATTAAAGAAGCTCTTTAGGGGCCGGCTACCTCAACATGGAGCTACCGGTGTTTGGTGCGGCAGATAACAGTGTGTATCTTACTATTAAAGATGGGTAAGCTTGCTACGCATATATCAAGGTGGAATAATTGGGTATTTGGTGTTAGTGTAAGTGTTATTTGTGGTATTGTCGTTGTTCACATGTTTTAATTGTGTTCCTGAGGTAGAATGATCTCAAAGTAGTTCCAAGTGTCAACAAAAAAGTGTAGGGGATAAACGGACGCATGGTTTTATTTTTTCAAAAACATCCACGAGTCGTTCGTTACCCTTTTTAAAATTGTTACAAACCCATATTTGTGGTGTCAAAGAATTATATTTATACATATACATAGATATGTATATTTATATGTATAGTTCAATTCGGAAAATCCTCCATCACTACTGCAACATACAAATAATAATTGAAACAATTGAAATAAAATCCTTGCGAGTTTACTTCTTCACTATTTCTAATTATTATTTATATGTAAACGTCACCCTCCTTTGTTTTTTTTTGTAGTTTACTACCATTTATTTTTGAAATGTCAATGTTACAACCATTTGCTTATGGACTACACATCTATATGATTTTGCAAAATATGTGCGATTGTTTGATTATCTTTGTCCTGCTATGTCTGTGGGAAGTATTGAAGCTTTTATGTCAATACCACAAGCAGTTTACTGATATCAAAGAAACATGATATGATATTGCTCTTAGCTCGACAAATCATCTTTTTGTTTGATATCATTAATTTCAGCTATGTCTATGGGAGGTACGGAAGCTTCTATGTGAATGCTACAAGCAGTCCATTGGTGGAAGATGCCTGGAACCATGTAGCTCTCAGACTAGATGCACAGGGTATGTTCATCTTAACCAGAAGCTGTTCTAGAGGGGGGCCTAGGCTGAAACCCCCCTTTTTTCACAAACTTTCTTAATCATGAATTAATGTAAGCAAGGCATATCAATGCAAGAACCCCCCCCCCCCCTCCCCCCAACAAACAAAACAAACAAAATTAAATAAATAGATAAATGTATTAAATAATATATGTGAGGCACCTTAAAAAGAAAGCAAGAACCCACGATCCCCCACCCCCTAAACTCCCCCTCTAAGGGAGGGAGTGTCATCATGGGGTGAAAGTCGGTAGCCCCTCGAAAGAGAGAAAATGTTGACTCTAATAAATAGTGATGATGATGGTTTTTTATATCTAGATCATTGTAAATAAAGTGAATAATAAGCCTACTTTAGGATTTAGAAGCAGGGGATGAATTTATGTCTACAAATTTTGATGCTATTTCATTTCTTTTAATCTTTAGACTGCATCTTATCTGTGTTTGTGAATGGAACGTTAGAAGGTGTAACCACCAGTGTACCAGCTCTTATATGGGTATGTACATTTAATTCTATGTTTTTTTTCTCTGAAAGTCTACTTTTCTCTTTCCTTATGTATCACTTTTCAATTTATATCTTTGTATACATTGTTTGTATCTCCGTATGTCTCACTCTTTCGTTAGAAGGTGTAACCACCAGTGTACCAGCTCTTATATGGGTATGTACATTTAATTCTATGTTTTTTTTCTCTGAAAGTCTACTTTTCTCTTTCCTTATGCATCGCTTTTCAATTTATATCTTTGTATACTTGTTGTTGTATCTCTGTATGTCTCACTTTTTTGCCATTTCTACTTCTAATTTATTTCCCTCCTTCCACCCCTTCTCTCTCTCTCTCCCTCTCTTTCTGTCTTCATTTCATTGTACCTCTCCCTTTTTCTCCTTCATTCTCTCTGTCTTTATCTTACTCTAACCCCCCCCCCTTTTTTTTTCCTTGTTTTCTTTTTCTCACTCCTTATCATAAAATGCCTGATCGATACCTGTAGCATTGATTTTCAATGTAAATGATTGTAACGTATTTTGTCTTACAGGACTCTGATGTTGATTTATATCTTGGAGCTGATAACAGCAGTAACCTATTCAAAGGAACAATGGATGAGGTATGTGATACTATTGTATTTACATAGCTGCCAACCATTTTGGAGGAATGGTTCATATTTTTTTGTCCTTCAAGCTATCGTTTTCAACTTCTCTTTTTCTGAAATACTCAGTGTGAAAAGTAAAATAGACTGTATTCCTAATTTTGCCTTGAAGAGATTCCTATTTTTTCCTGGACAGGATGGTCGGTATGTATTTATTTTAAACAAATAATGATTTCCCTAAAAATGTTTACACCGTCATATAATGTATAGAAGTGATGGTCAAAGTTCCAAAGAGGCAGTACAGTATGCTATTTGTGTAATGTAACCAAATTTAATGCATGCGTCTTTGTGAAGTGCCTCAATACAAATCATTTCATTCACCTGGTAAGAATAATAGTATTTCAATAGACATAATCCAGACTGCATACATTAGTTTTTGCCAACTGATTCAGTAGTCAAAATACAAACTCCATTTATTATGTGTTGTATTTCAGAAATAAAATTATGATTAACGGGTAAATTAAATAATTTGTGTCGAGGATCTCCCCTAAGATGCATGCATTAAATTTGGCTACATATGACTTACCATATATGGGGGAATGGGTGGAAAATGCAAATTATTACATAATTAGGCTTTTTAGTCATAAAACTTGAGGCTAATCCTGCATGGTGATAATTGACAACACCTTTTTGGGGTAAACATCTGTATGGCGTTGAATTCCCTACGAGAGCTCACTTCTATGCGTCTTTAATCCTTTCTGCATCTTTAATCCTTTCTGTGTCTTTAATCCTTTCTGCATCTTTAATCCTTTCTGCGTCTTTAATCCTTTCTGCCTCTTTAATCCTTTCTGCCTCTTTAATCCTTTCTGCCTCTTTAATCCTTTCTGCCTCTTTAATCCTTTCTGCCTCTTTAATCCTTTCTGCCTCTTTAATCCTTTCTGTGTCTTTAATCCTTCCTGCCTCTTTAATCCTTTCTGCCTCTTTAATCCTTTCTGCCTCTTTAATCCTTTCTGCCTCTTTAATCCTTTCTGCCTCTTTAATCCTTTCTGCCTCTTTAATCCTTTCTGCCTCTTTAATCCTTCCTGCCTCTTTAATCCTTTCTGCCTCTTTAATCCTTTCTGTCTCTTTAATCCTTTCTGCATCTTTAATCCTTTCTGCATCTGTAATCCTTTCTGCATCTGTAATCCTTTCTGTATCAGGTCAGGGTCTGGGGTCTAGCTCTTCTGGACTCTGAGATCGAGGAACACATGCAGCTTGCTGGGCTGGACTGGCAGAAACACAAGAAACTGCTCGATGGGCATTATACCATGGATAGCGAGAGTGAAGGTGAGTAGCATGAGGCTTGAACCGACCTGCTCAAGATTCCTCGTCATGAAATTTAAATCATGTTTTGCTTAACCCACTAGAGATTCTGTAAAAAATGGCCTATTACTCACTCACTGGAAGATGGTGCAATATTGCTCTCATTGTGACATTGTTATGAACAATACGAAACATGTGCTATTTTCTATGCAGAATCCTACTGTAGACATCTTAAGGATTATGCACGTGTAGCATTATCACGTTTCACCCCATAGAAGGATACTACAGCGCGTTGAAAACGGACGGGTACTTTCGGGCGTTTTGGTTGCTAAAGTGTTAACTGCTCCAGGAACTTTGTGTTGTGCATGTTTGACTCTTCAGACTTGAATAGGACAATAAAGAGTTCGCATGCATACATGGGGCTTTATTTATAGTGAAGATGGAGGAACTATGTGCGACTGTGGGGAGGAACAGAATGATGATGAAATACCTTCTAGTATGCTCCTTCCTCCCAGACCCCTGTACCCCTAAAGACCTAAAGGGTTTCACTGCCTATGTCCTTCACTGAAATACCTTCCTTGGAATACCTTCTCTGGGAAACCTTTTAGAACCCTGTACCCTCAAAGACCTACAGGGTTTCAATGCCTGTGTCCTACACTGAAATACCTTCCTTGGAATACCTTTTAGAACCCTGTACCCTCAAAGACCTACAGGGTTTCAATGCCTGTATCCTTCACTGAAATACCTTCCCTGGAATACCTTCACTGGGATACCTTTTAGAACCCTGTACCCTCAAAGACCTACAGGGTTTCAATGCCTGTATCCTACACTGAAATACCTTCCCTGGAATACCTTCACTGGGATACCTTTTAGAACCCTGTACCCTCAAAGACCTACAGGGTTTCAATGCCTGTATCCTTCACTGAAATACCTTCCTTGGAATACCTTCACTGGGATACCTTTTAGAACCCTGTACCCCCAAAGGCATAGAGGGTTTCAATGCCTGTGTCCTTCACTGGACCCGGGTTTTTCAAGATGAAGACTCTTCTGTGTTCCACTCTGCTCTTCTTAGAAATATGATGTCACTTTATGTGAAAGAGCCAAAGATTACATAGAATAATGAGGGTTGCACACAGAATACTGAATTTAACCCTTCCAGTGCCGCGGCCACAAACTGCCCAAATATGATTTAAGGATCTCTTATGATTAAAAGAATAGTGTTTCTTTTGGAAAAAGATTCATGATTTGTGAAGTCAAGGACAGTCTATGTATTTTTCCCATCGATACAAAATGGAAAAAGCACTGCATGTGCGAACTGTTGCGTTGTCATTTCTGGAAAATTGTGATTTCTCTACAAATTTATTGATTTTCAGCCATACGAATACTGAAATATTTAGATGGAAGTCTAGAGCTTTGATTGTTTACCTTTTACCTTGTATTTGTCCATAGGTTCTTCAATGCTCGTTGACCATTCCCTCTATGATAACCATGGTTTGATCGTAGGAGAGGCAGCGTTTGTTCCAAGTACTCTGGATGCTTGGAGGTTTGAAATCACGTACCCCGATTCAAGGCGGAGAAGGCGACGGAGAAGCGTTGATACGCATACAGAGTTATGATCAAAACTCAAGTGTAAAAAAATGACTGGAGAATGGAGCTTAAAGGGGGTGTAGCATGGCAAATACGTCTTCTCGTGGACAACTGCACGAATGGAGTTGAAGAAGACGGAGAAGCGTTGATACGCGTACAGAATTATGATCAAAACTCAACTTTAAACAAACGGCTAGAAAAAGTAGCTTAAGTAACTAGCAATGTTAAGTATGTGTGTATCCTGTATGCTGGAAGCCAGAAGGTTTGAAGTGAGCTATCCCGGACCCGAGAGGGAGAGAAGAAGGAGAGATGGTATTATTCATGACATTTATGATCACTATATTGAAATATTATTAAACTGTTTAAGAACATCTGTGCCCCATTTCACAAAACTTGTCATCAGTGACAAATGAGAGTTTTTGTTATAAGCTACTGAAATCCTTGCTTCTGTTTGGCCACCAGCAGATTTGTCACCGATTTGTTTCATTTGTCATTGAAAATAGGGTTTGTGAAACGGGCCCTGTACATACACTTGAGGGACATAATAATAATAATAATCTTCTGTCCTTGTATAGCGCATATCACATTATACAACGTCTCTATGCGCTTCCGAAGAACTTTGAGGAGAAATGTAACGTCCTGGCTATTATGCCTTCCTCAAATATTTGTATGATATACTATAACTGGGCGCAACGGCAAACACAGGTAAGGTTATAACCGCTGCAAATTTTGCATTTTTTTACCGTGTTTTGCCGCGCCCGACCACAATTTTTTTGCACTATATTGTCCGTTTGTCATCATTCATCATATTTACATGTCATAAGTGACCTTTTATTCAACGGAAGACCTAAACGGGATTCGAATCCTATTCAGAAGTTGGTCAGCCATACCACAGTGGAAATTGCCATCGGTATAGTCCAGTGCACGGCCCGAGACCTGACCCGCTATTTACAGCCAGTTGAAGCCTTGACCTCCCGCCCAAGTTAAGCGAGTGTCATTGTTACTGTCGTTACTATTGGCAACGCGAACACAATGAGCGGAGCCGGATCACTTCACATTCTTACATTAATCCTCTGCTTTGTCCAGGCCGGAGCGTTCACACGTTTCATCATCCCATCCTACACCACTGATGATTGGCATAGGGTCAACTCTGACTTAACTCATAGCCTGCCATGAGGCTGCATGCACGCTATTGTTACGCTGCTTCTTGCATGCTAGCAAACATTCGTAATAGCAGTTATTGTTCATGCCCATTGGACTGTGCCTAGTGTTTTGCACGCGCTATTGTTAGTACCATCGCGTTAATCCGATTATCTCGTTATAAATGTGGCACTGGGGGGATTAACCCTGTGGCAGGATAAGAGTTAAAAGATCTCATCACACCTTTACATCATGATTTATGTCAACGTGACATCACTACTACAGAAGCAGCTGATCGCCTCAATAGTATCGTCTTCGATTACTACTCTGATCAGCCTGATTTCGTCGGCAACAGAAACTCGGAATCCTACATCGCGCATGATCCGAAGACCCTTTCAGACGCAAGGAAAAAGAAAAATGCCCTCCGACGGAAAGCGTATGGGAAAAACGCCACCGAAGAAGATAGGAGGAACTTTAGGGACGCAGTAAAGGCAGTGTCTTTTCTGAAAAAGAAAAGTGATAGCAGAAAAGCAGAAAAGGATTCACAATACCAGGAAAAACGGTATCGTAGAGACTTCTGGAGCTTCTCGAAAGCGGTATGTAATGGAAGTCTGGACAAGGACTCTACGAAACCTTCTTTCACAAAAGAGACGGCAGACTTGTATTATCCTGGCAAGTACTCTCAGAAAGTTACATTGGACTTTAATCAGTTACACTGGTTTCCTTATGTATCCGTAAATGAACCCACTAAAAGTGAATTCAATCTAAATCCAATTACACCAAAGCAAGTTAAATCAGTTCTTCAGATGAAAAAAGCATCTTCGGCCCCTGGTCCAGATTGCTTAATGTATGGGTTGTTACGTAATGTACCTTGTATTCACCACTGTCTAGCTACTTTGTATTCTCGTATACTATTTGAAAGTAATGACCCACCCGATAATTGGTCTGTCTCTCGTGTTTCCCTTATACACAAAGACGGAGATACTTCCCTACCCGAAAATTTCAGAATGATCTCACTCACTTCATGCGTGAGCAAAGTATTTCACCAAATTTTGGCGAACCGGTTGGTTGAATACCTCGTAGAGAACAAGTTTGTTGATAAATCTGTTCAGAAGGCTTTCATTTACGGTATAAATGGGTGCATAGAACACAATCAAGTAGTGCAAGAGATTATTGCAGATAGCCGGTATAGAAAACGTACCGTCCACATAACCTTTTTTGATATAGCCGATGCCTTCGGTAGTGTTAGCCACGATATCATTTCACACTCGCTTAAACGATTTGATGTACCGCAAAATGTTTCATTGTATATTGAGAATTTATACAGCAAACTACAAGGTAGTATTGCCGGTTGTAATTGGTCATCAAACCCTTTCACGTTTAAGAGAGGTGTATTCCAGGGGGATCCCCTCTCGCCTGTTATTTTCCTCGCATGTTTCAACCCCCTACTTGAATATTTGGCCGAACTCAAGGATAAGTATGGATACAATCTAAATGGTACTAAGGTGATAACGACACCTTACGCTGATGATTTTAATCTCATTACATGCAATAAGTTACAACATCAGAAGATAATCAGTAAACTGCACCAATATAGTTCATCCATGGGCCTTATACTAAAACCGTCTAAAGGCTGTAGTCTGTCAGTCAGCAGTGGTTCACCAAGAGAGATCCCATTTTACCTAGGCAATTATGAAACTAGTATTAGAACACTCAGAGAAAAACCTCATCGTTTCCTCGGGGCCCAAATTTGCTTCAGTGGTAAAACATCTGAAGTTTTCCAATACGTCCACAGTGAAATTAAAACAAAGCTAGAAAGAATAGATCGATCATTGGTAAGACCTGAATTTAAGGTGGCTATATATACTAGATATATGCAACCATCTGTTCGCTTTCTTCTAACAGTCCATTCCCTCCACAAGACCAACTTGGACGAACTCGACCTTCTATCTCGACGGTTCGTAAAAAAGTGGCTGGGAATCCCATCCCGTGGGGCAAATGTTGCCTTAGTACATATGACCCAAGGTATGAATATACCACAGATGTCCGATATATATTGGCAGAGCCACACTCTAGCACTCACACGATCTAGAGTCAAAGGGGACTCCTTGGTGAACCACGCACTGGATTGTACTCTCGAAAGAGAATCACGATGGTCACAGAAGACCTCGTCTATTGTTCAATGTCAACTAAATCTTAATAGAGTAGAGGATACGGTAGATGTTAATAATAGTTCATGGAAGTTAGTTAAGAGTGTAAAAAATGTGTTAGAAGATGATGCATCAACGTACTGGGAAAAGTCCGTTGAACCATTGCTTTGCCAAGGTCAGTTTGTGAAACTACTGACTCTGGAAGACGAAAACCTCACATGGAAATCCATAATGTACAATCTACCTAAGAGAGTATTAAGCTTTGTAACCAACTCATGTATTGACTCTTTGCCATCATACGCAAATCTTTACAGGTGGGGGAAAAGACTGACAAACAAGTGTCCTTTCTGCCCACTTACCACTGGCACCCTTCACCACATTCTATCAAACTGTTCAACATTTCTTGATAGATACGAATGGAGGCACAACAATATTCTTAGGTATATTTATCGAACTGTGAAAGAGTCTCTCCCTCACGAACAAGTTTATGCCGATATTCAGGGTTTCACCGTTGCGGGCGGAACCATCCCATCCCATATTTACGTAACTTCTCAACGCCCAGATCTCGTCATTATTTGGGAATCAATGAAACAAATGCTAATGATCGAACTAACAGTGCCCTTTGAGACAAACACCAATGCTGCTCACACGAGAAAGCTCGACCGGTACAAAGAACTTGTGGCCGAAGTAAGAAACAATGGTTACAGTGTGACATACCATGCTATTGAGATAGGAGCAAGGGGCAAATAAATAGGGACAACACAAATCGGTTAAAGTGGGTACTCAGGAAATGTTCAGTCCCTCTTCGCCCGAATAGTTTCTTTCAGACCATAAGTAGGTACGCAGTTGTGTCATCCTTTGTTATATTCAATGCAAGAAAAGAATCACAGTGGAAGGATGTGGAATACCTTGACCTCTAATTAACAGTCTATTCTCTTCAACGCTTCTCCTCTCTCTTCTTCCTCTTTCTCTTCTTCTTTGCCCTATTTCGTCTTCTTCTTCTTCTTTGTCCTCTTCTCCCCTCTTCTCTCTTTACCTCGGCCCCCCTACTTTATCCTTTTCTTCCACTCCGTCCATTCCTATTGGAATGACTTATTTGCACTCGTTTACACTTTATCTCCAACCTATAATGTACCCTCTACTTTCTCATCTCTTTCCCATTTTCTTACATCGTTTCCTACTCCGAGCCTTTACCCACATGCTAAAAAAATCATAATCCCCTTCATTTGTTTTCTTTAATTATTTTTTGTTGCCAAACCTACGCATGATTAATGCAGGCACGATTAATGATTGTTATTATACATGATTTATATATGAATGTAATGTATACGGATCAATGATTAATGTATAATTGTAACTATACATGATTAATATATAATTGTTATTATGCATGATTGATATTTATTTGTAACTGTAATGCATTATTGTTTGTATATGTTGTATATGTAGTGCGACCTGCCATGGTTTCGGAATGGGAACATTGACCTGGTATTCAATGTAAACATGTATTCCTTTTTATATGAAATAAAGGCATGATTCAACAACATTATAATTTATGCAGTGAGGCAAAGCCGTCCTCTTTATACCGTCCATGTGGACTCTGCTCAAGTAGGTGTCATCTTTCTGAATAGATATTTTTTGTGTTTGTTGTGATTATATTTTTCATTTTACCTTCTTTTAAAATTTACAGTAAGGACACTGAAAAAGAGGCTTGTTTTAGGTCCACATATCTAAGGGGAATCGTTACATTAATTTGATGAGATAACCACCTGCCAGTGACCACGCATGGTGGTCTAATCCCCCCTGGCCAAACCAGTGCAGATAGGCTTTAAGCCAATGGAATGACCATAGTTTATTTTAGCTCTCTTTGCTGTTCACATCATTGCTTTTGTTTTTATATGTGTTCTTGTTTCAGTGGCGGATCCAGGGGGGGGGGGGCACAGGGGGCACGTGCCCCCCCCCCCCCCGGCCGAAAAAAATATGTTAAAATCAGCCCTAAATCCGCCCAAAATACACTGAAAAACAGGGGCGTGCCCCCCCCCCCCCCCCCGGCCAAACATTTTTTTTTGTTTTTTTTTTGTTGTTTTTTAAATAAGAAATAAAAAAAAAAAAAAAAAAAATAGCCAATGGCTGACCTAAAAAGGTGACCTTACCCCCCCCCCCCTAACGAAGCAAAATGTCAAATTTAAAAATTTCGTGACCTAAAAAAAAAAAAAAAAAAAAGTGTCCTCTCTTACCCCCCCCCCCCCCCCCCCCCCCCCCCCCCCCCCCCCCCCCCCCCCCCCCCCCCCCCCCGCTTATTCAGCGGCTGGCTGAGTCGTTGCGATTTTTGGGGGGACTAAAAAAAATATATATATGTTCTCTTTCCCACACGGTGCCCCTCCTTGTGCCCCCCCGGCAAGAAATTCCTGGATCCGCGCCTGTGTTTATATGTTGTGTTTTGTATTAGGATGTTGATTTTATAAGCAAAGTCTTTCAGAAAAGGCAATGAGCATTCCATTTGTAGAATTTGTGTATAAATTGATTAATTAGAGATGATTAATTCAATTGCAGTGGTACTATTTTTATAACATTTATACATTGTAAATAAATTCATGGTGGTGGTGCAATATGAAAGGGATGTTGAGTTTCAGTCTTGATGTTTGTATTATATGTACAATCCAATCAACAGGTATAATGCACTAGACCTATATCAGCACATAAACAGAAAGAATACACATGTATACTACGGCAAACAGTTTGGTACACAAAATGTATATACAACTCTTGACCCAAGACTATGTAGTTTCATACCAATACAAGGCGTTGTGGCGTGCGCCTGTAATCCAGCTCACAGTGGAAGTTGCAAACTGATTCAGCCGAGGACGCAGGTTCGAAACTGAGTCAAGTCTTTCGGATGGTGACGTTTAAAGGTCGGTCCCCAGACGTATATAATCATATCTGATTGGCACACGTCTGTAAAAACCCACTACACACACACACACACACACACACACACACAATACTAGGTCACACTTCATGCGTCTACTAAAATAATGACAATAACCTCCCTGCCTAGGCCATCTAGAATACTAGAATACTAATTTGTGTCATGAACTTAGATACCCTCTTCAACTGAATACACATGACAGACAAGACATAATAAGACCTCCTCATGTACTCTTATAATTTAAGTCTATCTCACTTCTTCTACATGACTATTAAACTTCTAACAGAAGACAATGTTCAAACTAGATCTAGGTTTCATAGATCTGTACTACTAGTCAGAAAATAGGTTGAATGTATCATACAAGATTTCTCTCAAACCTATACAGTACAGAACAAGGTTTATTGCTTATCAACAATAATCAAAACAATTCCACACTTAACCCTTACATTCTGCTCAGTCTTAGAATAGCCGATTACTGTCGATTACAGTCCAGTGCAATTAACTGTTCAATCTCTTCAAAGTAGACTGAAGCTAGTGTCCTGAATATCAGTTCCAGCTCAATCCGGGGTAGATATAAACTTAGCTTGGATTATGGACTAGATCTAGTTTAGAACTAGACCTTAAATCGATCAATCATCAAGTCTCAATATCTTCCACTTTATCTTGTTCTCTCATTTTATCATTCATTTTAAATATTTTGCTCCCTCTCTCTCTCCCTCTCTCTCTCTCAATCTTCTACTTTATCTCGTTCCCTCATGTTATCATTCATGTTATATCTCTGCTCTCTCAATATCTTCCACTTTATTTCGTTCTCTCATTGTATGGTGAATTCTATATTCTATATCTCTCCCTCAGTCTCTCCCAATCTTCCACTTTATCTCGTTCTCTTATTTGATCATTCTATTTAAATCTTTTGCTCTCTCTCTCTCTCGCTCCCTCTCTCTCTCTCTCTCTCAGTCCCACACACCAGAGTCATCTTTAGTTCTTTCTCCGTCATATATTTAGCCTTCTTATTTGTATGTCAAGATCTGTCAACTGTCAAAATCTCCCATTGGAATTCGGGAAATAATCGTGTAACTAAGCCTTCATAATTCATATAGACCACTCTCCATTCCCCATTCCCCCACCCTCTTTTCCGCATCGATAAACTGACCTACAAAGTATAGATCCTTACAATGCAGGCTCAATTTGTTAATTACAAAATAATACTAATCACCCCCCTCTTCCTATGAGAGGGTAACAAAACAAAAATTTACCTTTAAAGGAAAAGAAAAGAAATGTATTTTTCCTCAGGGGGGGGGGGGCGTTAGGGTGTTGAATAAAATATTAAGCTCACAACCCCCCCCCCCCCCCTCCCCCCTCCTTGCGTATTCGTCTTGTCGGCTAAGTCACCGCTAAAGATTTTCTTACGAATTAGACCCCACTTGGGCCGCCGCCCCCGCCGCCGGGATTCACCCATGTTGTATATTGTTACACCCTTTATGGAGCGGCAGAGCTAGATTCTTGCGGCAGTTGGAGATGTGGGGGCACAGGGGAACACAAGTAATACGGCCGGGGGGGGGGGGGGTTACCGCGGCCTGTAAAATAATAGTTGATGTGATGCTATGGAGCACTCATTACTCATTAGGGCAGTACACTACACTGTAAAAAAGAATTTGTTCATTGGTAATTTTTACGTATTTTTTCCATTTAGAATTTACTTGAAAACATTAGTTTTGCCACTTACGCACTAAATTTAAGTCTTGCTAACTCAAACTTTCAATTTAGCAGAACATACGTGGAATATTTAAGTAAAATCAAATACATAAGAACTTTAAGTAATTCCAGCTTGTATTAATTTATAAATTTTAACTCAAAATCAGAAATTATACGTATTACTCAAACAATTTATGTTGATTATTCTTATCTTTTTAAAGTAAGGACCGATGCAGTGCGTAATAGAAATATTTACATAATTTATGAATATTCATTAAGACCAAATTAAACTCTTTTTTAAATAAAACAATTCTTTTTTGTGGTTGAATGAAAATGTAAGGACTTTAAAACATTTACTAATTCATTTAACATGGCTAAGCAAAGACAAGACAATTTTTAATTGTTACCCAGTTCAAAACAAATCAAAACTTGATATTTCAGGAAATTGTCAACCAATTTTCCTTTTAAGATGCTACGATCAAGTATATATAAAACTTGGAGCCTTTCAATATGTGTCGAATTAAAGCGTATGTAATAGTTTGTGATGGTGGTAGATATATATATATATATATACGGTTAAATCTTAAATAGAAGTAGTGAATGATTAGTGGATGTTACTTGTTAGATTAGATTGGTACCAAATCGTGCAATATATAATCCTATCATAGCTTTTTTTTAATTATCTAAAATGATTACAATACTTAAATTATTTACGTTAATGTAACTCGATTTAACTGAGTAAAAATTTATTCAGCAAAATAAGTAAATTCTACTTAAGATAGGTAATATTTACTTAATAAAAATAAGGCAATTCTTTTTCTCAATTTTATTGAGTTATTTCGACTATTATTTTTTTACAGTGTAGGGACTTTTAGATTTGCGTGGACTAATACGTGTGACGTCCATTCAAGGCAGTGCATTCAAAGGACGTCGATTGTAGCAATCCACGTTGTCGTTGTGCAAATCTAAAAGTCCCTATTTAGGCTATTAAACAAAATATACATGTTTAGCGTCCCCGCCCGCTTCCTTTTTGGGGGCCGCCTCCTATTTTTTTTTTTTTTTTAATATATATTTTTTTAAAAGAAAAAAACATGAACAACAATGCTAAAATGGATCTATTTCTGATTTGGAAAAAAAAAACGTCGGCGGCCATCTTGAAAAATAGCCCGAATGTCAGGAAAAATGTACCGAGCGGCCATTTTTGAGCAGCCATTTTGAAGGGGAAAAAAAGGGCCTCCTCCTTCCTATTTTTCGTAAAAGCAGGACGCTAAACATGTTTTTGTTTTTTTTATTTGGCCTAACAGGCGAGAGGTCGCGAGTAACCCATATACAGATGAAGGTTTCAATCACGCGTGAGAATATTGCAGTGATGGAGATGGGCCATAAGTCTGATAGTTGTGAAACTTGCTGTCTCTTTGGAATAGGAGTGATAACTGCTCGTTTCCAACTCGAAGGGTGGTTCCCAGTATGAAGAATGGCATCGAATATCACCGAGAGGGGTTCCGAGAGTTCCATTGAAAACTCCTTGCTAGCGCGCTGGACGAATGGTCCACGCATGCACCGCGTTCTACGACGCACGGCCAGCGCATTGGAAATTGGAAAAGGCCGTGTGCCTAACTTTTGTCATGATTTTGGAAAAGCTAGCGAGCTGACACAAAATGCACAGCGTGTAGCTATCGGCGCTGTGCGTATACAGGGCGTGTGCTCCGCTTATGTCTGGCGCTGGTCTAGCGCGCTCCATGCACGCATGTCTGGCGTGCCTTTGGCGTGTACATTCATGCGTCGAGCTCCGCGCACACTTTTGAGCATGCTCAAAAAATCCCGACGCACACAGCGAATGACGACGAATGCATAGCGTGGACGCACGCCTAGCGAACAACAACGCCCTGGCCAAAATTGCAAATTTCCAATGCGCTGGCCGTGGGTCCCCCATGCGTCCCCTCTGTGTGACCGGGCCTTAAAGGTAATACAAAGTTTTGGTATGGGGTCACGAATTTGGTTCAAATGAACATATTGGAAGCATATGTGATCCTACATTATTCAGTCATCGTTGTCTCGGTTGAAATCGAGGCTAAAGTTATGAGATTATAAATAATTAACTCTTCATGCTGTATAGCTCCCTCTCAAGGTCAAGACATTAATTAAGCTATAAAACAATGTTTCTTGACTAAAATCGACCGACTAGCTATTCCCGTTTGGAAATTATATATCACAACTACATATTCAGAGATTTTCATGGTCGCAGCTACTATTGTATGGCCGTAGGAGCTATTTGAAATTTGTCAAAATTTACCGGGAGCACCGGTAAATTTTTATATTCCATTTTTCTCGAAAGCAGAAGTTTTTTAGGGGCTAAATTTTCTAGTGGGCATCCGAATGTATCAAAATTGTAAAGAATCACTATCCACCCAATTTTCAAAATTTCCCAAAACTTTGTATTACCTTTAAGCGAAGTGTTCATTCACCTCAATCTTTCACTTTATGTCATTCTCTTTCCCTCCCTCCTTTCTCTCCCACCACACACGCTCTCTCTCTCTCTCAATATTTCACTTTATCTGGTTATTTCATGTTATCATTCATTCTATATCTCTTTCTCTCAATCTTCCACTTTAAATTGTTCTCTCATTTTATCACACATTCCATATCTCTCCCTCTCAGTCTTTCTCTTTCCCTCCCTCCTTTCTCTCCCACCACACACGCTTTCTATCTCTCTCTCTCTCAATATTCCACTTTAACCTGATCTCTCATATTTAATTCATTTTATATCCCTGCTCTCTCTCAATCTTCCACTTTATATTGTTTTCTCATTTTATCACACGTTCTATATCTCCCCCCCCCCCCCTCTCTCTCTCTTTCTTAATATTCCACTTTATCTCGTTCTCTCATTATCATCTATTTTAAATCTCTTGCTCCCTCTCTCGCTCTCAATCTCAATCTTCCTCTTTATATCGTTCTTTGATTTCATCACCCATTCTCTCTCTCTCTCTCTCTCTCTCAATCTTTCACCTTATATTGTTCTCTCATGTTATAATTCATTTAAAATATCTTGCTCTCTCTCTTTCTCCATCTTCCACTTTATCTCATGTTATCATTCATTTTATATATCTTGCTCCCCCCCCCCTCTCTCTCTCTCTCTTACCCTCGCAATACCTTCCTCTTTCCCCTCCCCTCTCTCTTGTCCTATCTTCTCCTCTTTCATTCTATCTTTCTTTCATTTCATTTCTCTCATGTTATGCTCAACACATTATTCAACAGTCAACACCCAATTCTACTGTTTCATTTTTTTAAACACTTTCCTACAATGAACTCACAATTCACACACATCCAAATAGGTGTTAATTTCAAGTTTTATTTGCATATTTAGCTTTTATTGTACAGCACATGGAAGCACATTTTATAAGTTCTTCACATTTTCCAATATTCCAGTAACATCAAAACATGCATTTTGAAGTGGTATTCTGAATAATACATAAAGGCAAGTACATGTAATAATTATAATTATAATAAGAAGAAGAATGATAGTAATAAAAATAATGATACTACTACTATTAAATACTAATAGTAATGTATTGTTCACTAGACATTAATACAAATATATTAAAATAATAAATATTACTCCAGTAAAATATGCTATCATCTCCAGTAGGCTCTAAACAGAAGATAATTTCTCTCTTTCTTTAATAGAAGCCAGCTACAGTAACTAACAATCAGTTCAATGTTCAATAAATACAAATAATTAACTGCTGGAAAATAGACTGGAAAATACTGTTAACTAACGGCCTTAACTTTATTTCTTCAATACTGATTTTACACTTTTTCTTGAACTGCATACATGTAACTCTTGGTCAAATCAGTCTTATACAGTATCACTGTGTTTTTTGTAGGTGTTTTTTTAGTTTAGGTTTGAAAAACAAAGTGCAATACAATTGATTTATTATATCTATATTGTTTAAATAAAAACATGTTGTACATGTATAAGGATCTAAAATCACAATTTATTTTCAATCATTTTTCAGGAAAACATAATGAAATTTCAATTAGCTTGAAGTGATATTTCTAAAGAGTCATCTACACTAAAAATAAATCTGGTAAATTTTTAGAATCAAAAGGAGGGAAATGGCCACATTATTCTACATTGTACATATCTTAATGTGATTTGCTTGTTTCTATTCCTGAATAGAAACTGAATAGAAAATAAAAGTGATATACTAGGTACGCCCATTTTTCTGAGTTGCAATGTCATCTCTCGAGTATACACTATTCAACAACATCTATACCCACTTGACGAATATACATACATTACTTTTCATTCAATTCAAAGGAAAGATTAAATTTCCTTTATATATATATAAATATGCGTCTTCCGTTGTTAAAGTGTCTAGTTGTGGCAAGTTTCAGTTTTGCAACAATATTTCAGTTTTGCTAAGCTTTCAACGAGTCGGACTTGTAGTGTCTCAGTTTTCAAGTGATAGCATGCAGGAGGGCCCTTGTACGCAATGCTAGCTCTTGAGAATTTCTATCTTTCATTATAACATTAATTAACAAAAGAAATATTACACGAAATACTTGCATACGAGAGACTTCACTTACAAGGAAGATAAATTTAAAAAAAACATTTGTAATTGAATTTAAAGAGCAATTCAACCCTTGTAAGGAGTTCGTTTGTATGAAAGCAGAAAAATAAGATAAACAGAATGGCAAAAGTTTGAAACAAATCGGACCCATTATAAGAAACTTAGGAATATTTGAAGTATGAGATTAATAAGTCACTGCAAATCTGAAATTGGGAGTTTGGTCAGTGGATTGAGACGTTGCGGATACCTCTCCTGTTTTTCGGGTACCATTTTATCATAAATTTCTGTTTTTCTCCTAAGTGCCTTTTCCCTTTAATGGGGCACTACTCAAAATGTTTCATGGATAGCAGAATAGTATAGGTCCTCTAAAGCGAAAAGATCCTCCAGAGTCATACATTTTTGAAGAAAAAAAAAATCAAAAAGTTGGTCATTTTTTGTGTTGTAACAAATGGGAAAGTTGTCTGCTACTACATCACAGTGAAATTACAAATTCCGCCAATTTGAAGAGCCCATACCTACAGTGATTCAAACATTCACAACTTTCACAATTTTCGTCCGATTTCATTCAAACTTTCACTGATCTGTTTCTCATTTTACTGCTACTATGAACATTAACTTAATTATATCACGGGGGACTTCTCCTTAACAAGTTGACAGACATGACATGCGTTTGCATTATAAAGTCAATGTATTTCTGAACCCTGTTTCATGAAACTTGTTATTGATTAACAAATGCTACATCTCTATGTTGAAAGCACTCTCAGCCAATCAGATGCCACGATTTCAGTAGCTTATAACAGTAGCTTGTAACTTGTTCCAGGTAACATGTTTGGTGAAACAGGGCCCTAGCTCACAGCAGACAATAAAAGTCCTACATACTTTGAGTAATACACATGAATACATACATGTACAGACCATATACAGTCAATACGTTTAGAGCACAATCATATTTCCTTAATATTTACACAAGTACGCTTCATACATGTACACCACATGTAAATACATCTTCAAAACTTATTTTGGGAAGGGATGTATTATGAAACCTCCCTTAAAAGCATGAGTAACAAACGTTACATAATAATAATATGGACTTTTAGAATCACCATCGCTTTACAACAAAAAATCATTTCTTGATATCAAGAATTAACCTTGCTTTACAACAGAAAATCATTTCTTGATATCAATAATCCAATTCTTGATATCAAGAAATAGGAATATATATTAAAAACGGCTTGCCATGGAAACGATGATTCACGCTGTTCTCGTCCACTCAATCTAAAAGTCCCAAATATATTCATAAAGTGGGCGCGAGTTTTATTGCAAATGAGATAAGGAGTTGTTTCCTTTGCGAACGAGTTAAACAGAGTCTGGTATCTATAGACTATCCCTTCTCACTTTCCTCTCACAACCCTTTCACACATCAGTTCAATCAAGTGATATTCTATGTGTCTTAACCCCTTGCCTACTGGGAACCGTGTGGGCCCTGTATTAAGCCTATAGGAATGACATAACTCAGTAGTCAACGGGTTAACAGCTGTTATCAATGTGAAAGAGGCTTCAATTACCATATGGTACACTTGTCATTGTTATAACACAAATCAGCATATGGTTCATCAGACCAGGGACGTGATAGAGAAGGACTTGAATCAAGCCGTTCTCCTTTGACCCCATGCTCCAAGCCGCCGGAAAGTTATGCGCTAATCTGCAGCTGTTGACCAGGTGGTGAGATACAAGAGCGCATGAAATTTTAGGATTTAGAATTCCTACATCAGAAAATGGTATCACAGCAACTGTTCGCTGTCCCTTCCAATGATTTCTCATCCATTGTTGAATGTGTAAAGAGTAGAACAAGCGAACACAAACTTGTGTAATTTCATTCTTTTTTAAACTTGAAAAATACAAAAAACACGCGAAAACACGCTTTAGCAAACTTAGTGTTATTGAAGATTGTAAGTCATGGATCAAATAACGGGACATTAAAGCATGCACAAATTAGCGCATCATCCTAAAATATTGAATTTTTGACAGGATGTAATTTTCCTTTTACCAACTCTGGCACACAATTTAAAGGCAGGACGGAGTTCTAAATTTGAAAATTTGTTTGATGCACTATTCCCAATAAAATTCCCATATAAAGTTTTTAATTTACACTGTAATTTTGCCGGTAATTTAATATTTTGTAATAAATGTAAAACTGGTGCCTGGCTTCCGAAATTACCCGCAGTGGAAGTGCGGTTCGGAGCATGGAACTTCAAAGCCAAGTGGAATGTTACACATCCCATTGTTACGCTTTAGAACTCAAGAATGCGTTTGAATAAATTACAAGAGTTTCGCCTCCTGTTCTTTCACCTCCCTGATCAGACTTAGTGCATGCCATTGAAGAGTACATGTGAACTGCTTCTGGATAATTCAAGACATAATTGGGGTTGTTCCAGGGCTTAGGGGCAGTCCCCCCCCCCCCCCCCCCAAAAAAAAAAAAACTTGAAGTGTTTTGTTCATTTCTACGGCTTGTAGATAAGAGAAAGTCAAATAATTTTATTTCAGTTACATGCAGTTGTCACTAAAAAGTTAAACCTTTTTAAAATTTCCAATCGCTTCTCAGTTAATTATAGCTCAGTTGGAGGCTAGATTAGGGGAGGAGACAAGACTGACGAGTTGTGAATCTCACTTTGCATTCTATCTCTTCATGCTTAAAGGGGTAGTCAACCCTGATAATAGGTTGACTTTCATGTACATGTAGGAGCATGACAATGAGACAAACAGGTCAGTGACCTTACGTTTGAGCAAATAAGGATTAAAAAATAAAAAAAAGTAGTGGATAGTTTATGAAACACAAATTGACAACTCTGTGACGTGTCTCGCTACATGTACATGTAGCTCCCCTCCTTTTTGCCTTGTACGTACTTAAAACTTGCATGATCTGTCAATATTTGTTAATTATTGTTCCACTAGCTAATGACAACTTCAAAAATGTATTACTTTCCCATTTCTAATCAGATTAGGCCTAAATCAGATATAGCTCAAACTTTTAATGATATGTTTTTCTAATTTTCTGCTTTAATTAAAACCAACTTAAAGCCCCACTGCACTACTTATAGGTACTTGCACCCTCTATATAGCAAACAATACCTAATTGGTGCCTGTTGGTCCCCCATGATCCCCTTTTTCTTATGTTAACTGAGAACTGATTTGATGAGATAACCACCTGTCAGTGACCTTGCAAGGAGGTCTAATCCCCCCTGGCCAAATTAGTGCAGACGGGCTTTGATATCAGGGTGGACTTCTCCTTTAAATTTCAGCACCCCTTCCAGCCCCTCTCTGCCCCTCTACTACAAATCAAAATGCATTAACGCCTAGCTGTGCATGGCTCTCAACTGTCTGACACCGTACGCCATTACCACATGTTATTTACATGCACAAAAACACTCAAACAGATGTTCGATGATCTGTTCGATGCAGTGAATAATAAGCCCAAGATAACTTGAGTTCAGACTGCATATGAAAAACGTGTTAACATTCAACCGGTCTGAACCAGGTTAATCACATTACATGAACTTGTGTGAACTGCTTAAACTGCACCACTCGGACAAGGCATTTGTGAACCGACTCAAAAACCAGGGCTCTGTTTCATGAAACGTTTCATCAATAAAAAATACTAAACTTCTATAACAAGTTTATTCTCAGCTAATGCAATGCCATACTTTAAGTAGCTCATAACAGTTGTTGTAACTTGTTATCAATAACAAACGCTAAATTTATACAACAAGATTGATCTCACTCAGCCAATCAAATGACTCAGTTTCAGTAGCTTAAATAACAGTTATCATCACGTGTTATTGATACAAGTTTTATGAAACAGGGTCTTGCATCTGAGAAGCAAAGCTTTGCATGTTAATAAATGGCAAGAGGCATATTTGGGGGTTAAAATATATTGAATCTGGGCAAGATTAGATATAATTAATGAGTAGATTTTTATTACATTTAAAATGTCTATAATATTCTATTTTGAAATTGAATATGCTCTGAAGATCTATTCAATGTGGTATCAAGCATTGTACATATGCAATTTATATTTCTTTTCTCTTCTTTCATTCCAAATTGCAATTAAACACTACTTTAAATGTGCACTAGTTTACAATGTCTGTGTTCTTGCAAAAAGATTGATAGAGAGAGAAAGAGAAAGAGAGAGAATGGGAGAGATAGAGAAAGGGGGGAGAGAGCGAGTTTTTTCTCTCTTATCCTCAAGCGGGGTTTTTATTTCCATAATTTAAATACATATTTAGTTTAATAACTCAATGATTGAGTGAAACATAACAAAGGCTAAATAGAGAGAGAGGTAGAGATAGAGTCTAGGTTAAGATAGATAGCGAGAGCGAGCAAGAGAGAGATAGAGACAGCGAGAGAGATATAGAGAGAGATATAGAGAGATAGAAAGAGAGATAAAGAGAGAGATATAGAGAGAGATAGAAAGAGAGAGAGAGAGATACAGGTAGATAAAGAGAGAAATATTCAATTATTGCCAATTTGAAAGGGAAAAAGGGCTAGTCATCCCACAAACCTCTCTGTTGGATTCCAATCAAAGCGAAGCAGGAATGTGCATAAAAAGCAGCAGTGTTTTCTTTCAAATGATGATCATTTCTTCTCAAACCTACATTGCATGCTCTGTTGGCTATTCCATGCATTTCAAGAAAATCTATTTCTACATCAAAATGTTTCTAAGCTCAAAGATCACCATAAATTTGTACTATGTGCACTAGTTTACAAATGTCTGTGTACTTCCAGAAAAAGAGAAAGTGAGAGAGGGACAGAGACAGACAGACAGACAGAGAAATAGATGCATATAGCCTAGAGAGAGAGAGAGAGAGCAAGAGAGAGACAGGGAGAGAGACAAGGAGAGAGGGAGACAGACAGAGAAATAGATGTATAGCCTAGAGAGAGAGAGAGAGAGAGAGAGCAAGAGAGAGACAGATTCAATTGTTACCACTTTGAAGGGGAAAAATCTTTTTCTACATCAAAATGTTTCTAAGCTCAAAGATCACCATAATTGTATTCGCAATCATATCTTTCTTTTGTTTACCAGATATTACCGGTGCATGTATGCTTGTGTGAATGTAAGTAAGAGGAAGTTCCCAATCTATACCTTCTCTCCTTGTTATCAAACTGAAACATAAATCAGATTTTGTTATTGCTACCAAACATGAAAAACCCTGGGAAAGTGTGTTTGATTTAGTTCACAAACCTGTACTTTGCATATCAATAACCATTGTAAATACATTTAAGAGCACCAAATTTTTGTTTACATTGAGAAAGAAAATCAATATGTTACTGAGCTTTTTCAAGTAATTTCTGGTTTCTCTATGCAATTATGTAGATAACAATATTCTGGATTTATATATTGCTTAATACAAAATATTGTCTTGAAGCGCTTTACAGATATTATTACTGAAGTCATCGGATTCATTCACGCACAATGTGCACCATCTCCACTCCCTGGTAAGTATTCCGACCATGGTCACCGTGAGGGGCATAGGGCAATTACTACTAACACAAAGGAATTCATCAACCTACCAGGTCCCCATTTATTTCCTGGATATAGAGTGTCAAATATAGATTAATGCCTTGCCAAAGGACATGAGTGCTGTATTGGGGATTGAACCACAACTTCAGCATTTCAAGTTAAGTGCCTAAACCACTTGACTACGATACGTCTGCACATGATCCAACATTAATCAGGCTAATGTATTGTGATCAATGCAAGCAAACCAGGAAATAGAATGTCTTGAATAAATATTGCTCTATCTGTATACATGTAATGATAAATAATAACAATACTCCAGGTTTCTTATACAGCGCTTTACCATTTACTGACCAAAATGTTATGAGTATTATTTTCTTGCTCATTGGATTCTAATACTATTCTGCAAACTTCTGTTAAAGGTATACACCCCCTCTCAAAAAATGAAATGGAAGCTCTTACTACCAATCATGTGAAAGAATGTTTTGACTAATACGTGATAATACAAATTTTGCCGGGAAACCGCCTACTAATTGATATGTTTGGTAAATTATCATATCTATCCCGCCTGGATAGATATCGCGTAGTTCCATACATCTTTCTGTGTACATGCAGAGCTTGTAACTTTACCAAGACTGGGCCAAATTTCTTATCATTTTGATGATTCCAGAACCTTGCAGTGCACACCAATACTTACATGTATATGCTAGATGATCAACCTTTTCTGATCAATTCCACAACCTTTCTTTCACAATGCAATCGCATGACCAGAACTGGTCTATACCTTTAAGACTAGTCAAGGCTGGTTGAAGCCCAACCCCCTGTGTCATCATCAGGTTGTTTACAAGGGGAAGTTTACCTTGATAATTAGCTGGTATCAATAAAAGAATGAAATGCAGGATACAAAGTAGGAACAATTTGAGCAATATCTGATTATTAATAAGAAAGTTAAGAATGCATAAAGAATGAATGGAACTTAGCTATACCATGGAGTTACTAGCGTAGTAACCCATGGCTAAACGTAACATAACGTACAAACGCATTTAACTATAATATTACGTCAGCTGGCAAATAAAAGTGAATACTTTCGAACGCTTGTAGTTTGATACTGTTGACAACTTTAAAACACCTCTTAAAACTCTCACAATTTCCACTAATAATAATGATAATAATAGGTTCATTTATCTAGCGCTCTCACACAATTGGATTCACAGTGCTTCACAAGGTATAACGGTGGGAAAATCAGTTAAATAAATATGTTTTCAAGTGCTTCTTAGAATGACAAAAGGAAGTATTCTGAGCATTATCTCGCTTGTCTCTGCTCTGTTTCTTTCCCTCTTTCCATTACAAGGCAAGGGAACATATTTGTGATATAAGCACTACCGGTATATAAATATTATGATTATTATGATTATTATTGTGATTATTATTATGATTATTATTATGATTATTATTATTATTGTGATTATTATTAGGATTATTATTATGACTATGATTATGATTATGACAATATTTATGATTATGATTATTAATATGACTATTATGATTATGACCATGATTAGGATTAGGATTATGATTATTACTATTATTAGTTTCAAACTTTGAATACTTGTTGTTTCGTTCCTCTGCGAGCTATCATCATTGTTTTCAACAATAGATTCTTTGATAACTTTTTATGTAAAGCGCTGTGAAACAACAGTTAGTTCGTAAGAGCGCTATAGAAATGACTCTATTGTATTTGTATTTGTATTGTGGATCTTTTTTTTTAACTTTGAGCTTTTGCAAACAAAAAGTTTAAACTGTATGTATGTACAATGATCCAATAGTAACATGGCTTATGCTATCAGTTTCAAATCAATCATAAAAAAAACACTTAAATGTCTCAGGTTTAGACTTGATCATGTGGTATGAAAATCTAGGGAAAACCCCTTCTGATAAGAATGGTAACATTACATGTATAGGCGTATTAATTGTTTGCACTTTGAGATAAGACTGAAAACATGTATGTCGAAAGGCTCTGGATCGAGCTAGATTAAGTCTGATCACCTGTCAATTAAACACTTGCTGAATTTCCTTAAAGGCATAGTTTAACAATGTTAAATATGAGATGCATGGCCCTACATGTTATCAATGTCTGTGATATGGGGTAATTTTGAAGCACCAAAACAAATTGCGCTTCAAACTGATCATGAAGTAAAAATCTTTGAGTGACTGGTTTTTACCATACTCATTTCCCCAAATAGACTGTATTGTTATAAAAAACGTTAGGAAGACGCAAAATTCGATTTCAATTTCCAATCAAAAATATCTTGATAATCAGACAGGCGATTGGCTTGTAAAAGTCATGGGGCCCCTGACTGACCTAAAGGTTTATAATTATCATTGCAGCATGAGCTAAATCCAGGATTTTGTTTCAGAATCTGAGACAAAGATACCCAATCCCTTTAATGGAGAAGTTCTTTCAATTACTCATAACTTTGCAATGTATCAGAGCTTACACGTACAGTATCTCTTTATTGTGTCATCATTTGGACCGTAAGCATTCATTGTAAGATAAAGAGATCAAATCCTCCTCTAAAGAATGTAATCTCATATTGCTGTTTGCGAAGACAGGATTCATGTTTGCAAAACAAGAGATACTATTTGATAGCAATATTGAGGAAGACCAAACATACGTGTACGTGTGTACAGTACAGTATTATATCTGTAAAAGAGTTTACATTAAACAATATGCCGTTCTTGTTTACGCTATTATGACACGACGTCTATGAAGATCTACTCCTTGAAAGGACTTTGGAATTATTACCCCGGCTTTAGCTCCGGCAACCGTGACGCTCAGTGCATTCAAGGAAACGTGCAATGAATAAATACCATTCACTTACTACACCTGGGTCGAGGGTGGCAAATGAAAATTAATGTCTTAATTGCCAATGGACATTAATGCTGCAGCGGAATTTGAAACCTGTGTCTTGTGGTTCACAGTCTGGAGACTTATTTACTAGACCAAGACACTTCAACATGGAATATTACATTATGTACACTGTATACGTAATGTACACACACCTTCATACTAGCATCATATCAAGAGCTAAACAAATAAAAAAAAATACTTGAAAGCAAACTCCCCTTTTGAGAGATATCAAATTGATATAGTGATTGCATGTGTACATGTTCATACATGTATATAAATATATTATAACCACATTTAAAAAAAATTGTGCCTTAATTGCTGATTATTAAGTTCATATACACATGTACAGGGTTAAAAATATGACCCTGGTCATTAATGAATTTAAAAAAGATTGTTTACTTTAAAGATGCATAGTAGTGAGATCTCATGGGGAATTCTAAACCATTAGGGTGTTATATCCAATAACAGGTGTCGTCAATCTCCAAAATTAACCTTCAGCTTTATGACCAACAGGCTTTACATGTACATGTATGTAATGCTCAGCATTTTCCATCCATTCCTCAATATAATAGTTAAAGAGTTGATATTAATTACAACTTATTTGCGATTTATTTGCACGACTTAGTTGGGACTGGTATCAATCACAACTACATGTGTACATGAGAGATCTGAGACTGCAAACTTGCAATTTACTGGAAGACTTGCAATTAACTTTGATCAATCCCAACTCTTTACAAAATACATGTAGGGCCCTGTTTAGTGTTTACTAATGTATTAAACAATGCATGTTTCTCTCCCAAACCCCTGGTTACGAACCAGATACAGTGTACATTAATGAAGTCATCTCTGTAGATTGAATCCACCTCTTGTACATTAGCTGTTGCTGTATCTGGCAAGCCACTAGTACACTTTTGAGTTGTCAAGTGAAAACTTTCTTCATTCTGTTTGCATAAAATTAGTAAACAGGTCATTTGTATGTTCTTTATTAAAGATCTTTATGTATTTTTTTTTTAAAGGAGAAAATGTGGGATAGGGTGGCCTACAATGTACATGTATACAGATCTATGCAACAACACACATGTGATTACTCACATCAAAAACGTGTACTGGTTTCAGATTTTGGGTGATCCTTGTATGTTTTCTAAGATCTTGATGTAATGTCTTTCAAAAAGGAGGAAATATGGGATAGGGTGGTCTTTACAGATCTATGCAACAACACACATGTTATTACTCACATCAAAAACGCGTACTGGTTTCAGATTTCGGTTGACCTTTGGCCTTTACGCTGCTGCGAGGCGGAGCTACCAAGGAATCATCTTTCCCATCTAAGGATACGTTTCCAGAGCTCCCCATTCCCGCATCCTGCGTCTTACTGCGTTGGACCCTGGGTGGAGCGGACGGTCTCGATGGCCTATGAGTCGGGGTGCTCTGAGCGGGGGATTCCCCGTCGCTATTCGGCATGGTGTCTAACGGGGGCGGGCGTGGCGGCTTGTTCCCCGTCGGCGTCCCCGGGGTGTCAGGCTGATCGAAGCTCTTCGAACGGCCTTTAGGTTTCTTGGTGGACTTGTCGATGGTACCGTAGACGGGCTCCGCACCGGGAGGAGCCGGCGGTGGCTGATCGGGTCGAGGGCTCGAGACGGGCGACGCTGCCTGCGGCAACGGTCTGATGTCGATGGCTTCATAATCAAGCGATTGATCTCCCGCCTTGTAGTCGTTATACTCCTCAGCAGTCGGCAAGTTGTCGTCGTAGGATGGCACCACCTCAGCTGCATTCGACTTGTCTTCAAAGACCTCATTCTCTTTCACCTCTGCGTACACACTGTCAACTGCGACGTCCGTTGGTTCCCCGACAGACGCACCAAGTATCAAGTATCCCTCCTGATCCACCGTCAGCTTGCTGATGGAGCTCTTCGGAAGGACCACTTCTTGAACCATCGTCCGATTTGTTATGAAGTCCCTAGGAGTAGCTATGGCGAGAACTCCATACGTACTGCTCTGCCTCGTGTACACAACTGCCTCAATATTTTGGGGACGGTAATGCTGCGTGAAGCATATGTCCAAGAAATTCTGGAAGTTTGGATTCCTGGTTTGGAGCAGCTTTCGATAGTCCTTAGCATCCGTCTCTTCCGGAACCTTAACCTTGTTCTTGGACTTTGTCCACATCATGCACAGTTCAATAGCAATGTCTTCGCGAATCTGCATGGTGAAGACATAATTTGTCAGCTCATAGACACCGACACATGCCATGCCATCACTTGAATCTTCACTATTTGACGAGCTCTCGGCCAAAATAGTTTGGAGTGTCTCAAGGTTCAACGAATACACACGGATTGGTTCAGCGTTCACAGGATTCAAGGTGTAGATGTTGGTGCCTCTTTCAAGCATCTTGTATTTGATATCCACAAGATCGATGCCTGCGCTTTGTAGGGTCTCGGGGTCCAGACCGCCGTCGTATCCTAGCATGAAATGCCGGAAGGGCATGGCCTTCTCAGCGTAGAGGCCCTTGTAGACTTTGTCGATATCTTCTGTTTCCATGGTGATGAACTTGAGAGCTCAATCCACCGATTACAAGATGTGCTCAAAAACCTGTCAAAGGCAAGAGAAAAATGAGACATGTTTGACGGTTTCTTAGATTAGAGGAACAGCCGATTTGAGAGACCGTCTCCTATATTGGAGATTTGACTTTAATATAGAATAGCAAAAGAAACAACACCAACAAGGCTTATTTCCCAACCCCATATTTGCCTCTCTGAGATTAGGAACCCATTGGTTTTGTGAGTGGATCAAAACGAAATATGTGCTGAAAACAAAAGTAGAGAGTGAATTGTTAAAGTACATGGTTACATTGGGTAATTTTTCATGAGAAATCTGCTCATCATATTTTTGATATTATGAACCAAGGTTATCCCTTTGCAGCAAATATTAATAAAGGAGTACCCAAATAGGCTCCCCAAAATCTTGACTGAAGTCTATGAATTTAGAAACAGTCTCCCAAATAGTAGGAGATAGACACCTATTATGGTTGTGCGCCTCTACTGATCTACAGCAAAATTAAAAAACAATAGTCTCAGAGCCTCGAAAGAAGAAGGATTCTGAAGAAGAGTTACATGTACGTCCACCCTTTCGTCAAATGTATGATATTTTGTATTTTTCCAGATGCTTTAAATGGCCTACAAGCTAAAATTAGCATGTACAGTAGTTGTGGTTAATTCCCCTTGAACTTCCAACTCTCTTTTTGTGTGTGTGGTGTGTTCCCCCTTTTTTTTTTCTTCTTCTTTCCTCTCTGTCTCACTTTAAAGTATATTTTTCTTTCATATTTTTGATGGTGGGCACATTCACACTACGCCACGCCCCCATCATCATCATTAGACAGAAATAGCTGTCTGGTACGGGTCATTCAGTCTTTTAATAAAATTGACATTTTCCATCAATTCCTTCCCCATATACCTTCCCGCCTCTATCTATATAGAGGCGGTCAGAGGAGCCAGATGTAATCTCAACGGAACAATTATAATAATAATCGTCGATATATCAGAGACTGCATCAAGCTTTCGGTCTACATCATCATCTGATCAACTAGAGTCTAGAGATCTAGATCTACTCTAGACCTCAAAAATATTTCGTTTTGGAATATACAGAGAATACACGTCTAGCTTCACTGAATATGATTTGAAGGATATACATAATATGATATAGCATCAAAAGAGAAAAATAAAGTATATGGATTATGCCTAAAGCCTTAAAGGTATTACAAAGTTTTGGGAAATTTTGAAAAATGGGTGGATAGTGATTCTTTACAAATTTGATATATTTGGATGCCCCTGTGGATGTATTAAAAACACCAGAAATTTTAGCCCCTAAAACACTTCTGCTTTCGAGAAAAATTGAATATAAAGATTTACCGGTGCTCCCGGTAAATTTTGATAAATTTCAAATAGCTCCTACGGCCGTACAATGGTAGCTGCGACCATGGAAATCTCAGAGTATGTAGTTGTGGTATATAATTTCCGAACGAGAAGAGCTAATCGGTCGATTTTAGTCAATAAACATTGTTTTATAGCTTAATTAATATCTTGACCTTGAGAGGGAGCTATTCATTATAAAGTGATTATTATTTACAATTTCATAACTTTAGAGTCGATTTCGACCGCGACAACGATCACTGAATATTGTAGGATCGTATATGCTTCCAATATGTTCATTTGAACCAAATTCATGACCCCATACCAAAACTTTGTATTACCTTTAATAAAAACCATGTCACAATCCCTAGCAAAAGCGGCACAGTACAGGAACTCACCAGCACGTTGGCCGAAACTCTCCCGGTCAAAGCTATCCCACCCAGCCGTAAGTAATTCTTCCACTGCAATCAAATTATTACTCCTCTATTCACACACACATGGTACTACTGGTCGATATCTACGCTACTGCACACATATTCCAACCCATATTTCAACTGCTAACCTCTGTAATTAGACAATATGTTACTTACCAATTAAATACTGCAAATGCATGTAGGATATATTCTGCTATGAAGACCTTTTGACCGGGGGCTTTGGCCTTGGTGGTTGTTTGTGTGTTTGCGGAAGTACGTTGATAGTTCTTCTTTGCAGTGCATGTGCAGTGCAACTTGCATGCATGGCCAATGAGGTGTTGCTTTACGTAGCCACGCCCCCTCCAAGCGCATGTGACGCGAGGCTAGGCAATATAAAGTGACACGCTCTAATTAATTTACGGAAGCGTTAAAGTGCCATTCTACTTGACGACATGACGAGATATTCCATCTTGTCAAGTTGACTTAATATTCATATCATGTCGACATGTAAAGATATTAACCTACCATGTCGACTTATCAACTTTTATTAGTCGACATGGCGAAATAAATTATCTTGTCAAGTCGACTTCACAAAAAGTTCATGTCGTCATGGCGACATAAGTTATCTTACCAAGTCGACTTCTAAAAAAATACATGTCGTCACGGCGACATATATTATCTTACCAAGTCGACTACCCAAAAATTAATGTCGACATGGCGAAATAAATTATCTTGCCAAGTCGACTTCACAAAAAGTTCATGTCGTCATGGCGACATGTATTATCTTGCCAAGTCGACTTCACAAAAAAGTTCATCTCGTAATAGCGATATAAGTTATCTCACCAAGTCGACTTCCCAAAAAGTATATGTCGTCATGGCGAGATAATTATGTAGTGTGACGACTATTTCATGCAGCGCGCGTACGTGTAACTGTAATTCTTAAAACTGACTCCACGTGATCATAATTTTATGTCGCCAAGACGACATCTACTGTTATTAAGTCGACTCGGTAACATATTTTATCTCGCCATGACAACATGTACTTCTTACGAAGTCGACTTGGCAAGTTATTTTTATTTCGCCATGACGACATATACTTTTTGGGAAGTCGACTTGGTAAGATAGTTCATGTCATCATGACGACATACTTTCTGAGACGGTCGACTTGGCAAGATAATTTATTTCGCCATGACGACAGATACTTTTTGGAAAGTCGACTTGGTAAGATAATTTATGTCGCCATGACGACATGAACTTTATGCGAAGTCAACTTGGCAAGATAACTTATGTCGCCATGACGACATGAACTTTTTGTGAAGTCGACTTGGCAACATAATTTATTTCGTCATGTCGACTAATAAAAGTTGATAAGTCGACATGGTAAGTTAAATATTTTTACATGTCGACATGATATGAATATTAAGTCAACTTGACAAGATGGAATATCTCGTCATGTCGTCAAGTAGAATGGCACTTTAACGCTTCCGTAATTAGCTCAGCATGTAGATTATATGTGTACATCCCCCCCCCCCCCCTCCACATGACTCATACACACACCTTCTTTCTTCCCGGTCTCTCTTTCCCCCCCCCCCCCCCCCATCTCTCTCTCGAAATTTCCCTCTTTCCCCTTCATAATTATGAATCGCTGGATCACCCCCCCCCCCCCCCCAATGAATGGTCATTTCTTGATCCCTTTCCCATTCCTCTCTCTCTCTCTCTCTCCCGTTCTCTTCCTCTCTCTCTCTCTCTCTCTCTCTCTGTCTCTCTCTCTCTCTCTCCTGTGCCATTTCTCTCTTTCTATATGAATGACATCCGACCATACACAGCATGCCCATACAATTAAGGATTAGAGAATAAATAAGAAATGACATCTGACCTCAAGAACTTTAGACTAAATTTAAAGCTAAAGTAGAGTTCTGGTCATCTGGTTGAAAGCGCTTCATATTCATAAGCATTGTTTTTTTTTGTATTATTATTATTATTGGTTTTAATAGAAGAAGAAAAATTAGAGGAACAGATCAGTGAAAAGTTTTGGCAAAATCAGATTTTTAAAAATGAGGAACTTTTGATCAAGTCCCGAATGGCAATTCTGTGAGGTATCTTGCATGCATGCTCCTTTCAAATATTCTATGCCCTCAAGAAATCTTTCTTTACTCTACATAAAAATGATTCTAACATACCGTACATTCCTTAGCGAATAAGGAAATTAAAATTTGAATACACCTTCAACAAATTATAGCTTTCTTATTTTTTTCTTCTCATTTTCTGCTTTTTATTAAAATAGAACTAAATTAAAATTAAAATTGAAAGCTAAATATGAAAGTGGTTTTGCCCTTAAATCATGGTGAAACCTGTAGATAAAGGCCGCTCAAGGGAAACATAAAAAGTGCTCTCTATATAGGCAGGTGGTCTTTATGTACAGGTTCCTTTAGTACCATAGGCGCCGGAAGTGGGGGGGGGCAGGGGGGCAGCTGCCCCCCCCCCCCCCCCCCCAATCAAAAAAGTGGGTGGGCAAAACGCATTTTTGCCCCCCAAAAACGCCCCCCCCCCTCAAAAAAAAAAAAAGCAGTAAAGGAATAAAGATGGTTTGTATTTTTAACCCAAACGAACATAACAATAATAAAAACCTGATTAAATGACGTATGAAATTCCATTCAAAGAAAAAGAAAGTTAACAGGAATTAAATTTCCTAAACATTGCGCATGCTACCTATATTTATCAATGGAGGTTTTTATAATAGCGATACGCGCATAAAATTATGGTGGACATATTGCGAGAGAATGGGAAAGCGTGTCTGTTTTTTGTTATAGGGTTGAGAAGCTTATGAGCCCCTGAACGCTGGCGTACTGATGGGGGGGGGGGGGTATTTTTTTTATTCGATACCAGTGATTTACAAATGTTGCTGAAATGACAAGATTTTCCGGTATATTTTCTCATGTTTTTTGTAAGTCATACCTTTTTATGCGTTTGTTGGAAAATTAGAAATTCCCAAATTTACAGTCGGGCGAAAAATATGCTTATTTAGAAGCATTTATGTTAGGGTCTGCAGAACGGCCGGGCTCGGGGACTCGTGTCACCCTCAATTGTTGACACGTTTGTTACAAAGAAAAAGAAAGAAAGAAAGAGAAAAAAAAGTGACCTGCCAATGTCACAAATGAGGTATCAAAATATGCTCATCTGACCGTAATTAAATGCCTAAAACCCCAGAGCTTACGGGGGCTCCGCCCCCAGACCCCAACAAGGGTCCTAAGGCGGGGCCCTGGATGCTCATCCGACCGTAATTAAATGTCTAAAATCCCAGAGCTTACGGGGGCTCCGCCCCCAGACCCCACCAAGGGCCCTAAGGCGGTCCCCTGTATGCTCATCTGACCGTTATTAAATACCTAAAACCCCTGAGCTTCCGGGGGCTCTGCCCCCTGAACCCCACCAAGGGCCCTAAGGCGGGGCCCTGGATGCTCATCTGACCGTAATTAAATGTCTAAAACCCGAGAGCTTACGGGGGCTCCGCCCCCAGACCCCACCAAGGGCCCTAAGGCGGTCCCCTGTATGCTCATCTGACCGTTATTAAATACCTAAAACTCCCGAGCTTCCGGGGGCTCTGCTCCCTGGACTCTCCGCCAATTAGTGGCCTGCCAGTGTCACAAATAAGGTATCTAAATATGCTTATCTGACCATAATTTTAATGCCTAAAACCCCTAAACTTCTGGGGGTTCAGCCCCTTGACCCCCTACCGGGGCCCAGGCCCTGGACCCCACGCCATTTTACGCTCTACCTGATTGTTAATAATCCACTTTGAAAAACGTTCCGCGGGGCCTGCCCTGCATGTAACGTGTAAGAGTGATGGTGATGCAGATTTTTCTTCTTCCCCCCCCCCCCATTCCAAACGTTTTTGCTCGTTACGTCACTGCCCCTGGAAGGTGAGCCCCCTGGAATGTTTGCCCCCCCCCCCCCCCCAATCCCAAACTGCTTCCGGCGCGCCTGATCCCGATTGTCCACGGGGGTAGTTGTCCTCGGGGGGTAATTGTCATCGAGGGGATTTGTCCTCAGGGGGTAATTATCATCGGGGAGTAGTTGTCCGCGGGGGGGGGGGGGGGTAATTGTCCTCGGAGGTATTTGTCATCGGGGGTGGTTGTCATCGGGGATAATTGTCCTCGGGGGTAATTGTCCTCGGGGGTAGTTGTCCTCGGGGGGTAATTGTCCTAGGGGGTAATTGTCCTAGGGGGTAATTGTCCTCGGGGGGTAGTTGTCCTCGGGGGGTAATTGTCCTCGGGGGGTAATTCTCCGGGAGGTAATTTTCCGGGGGTAATTGTCCTTGGGGGGTAGTTGTCCTCGGGGGGTGATTCTCCGGGGGGTAATATTCCGGGGAGTAATTGTCCTTTGGGGGTAGTTTTCCGGGGGGTAATTTTCCGGGGGTGATTGCTCAGGGGGTAATTGTCCTAGAACCGTTCTTTCACACTTGCATCATAACAATGATAACGCTCACAAATTATTTTTCATCTCTTTCCCAGAACTTAACTTTCTCTTTAAAGGTTGGCTGTACTAGTTCAGCCAGAAGGGATCAGACCAGCCAGCTGGCCAGCAAGGTCACTGTGACAGGTGGCTATCTCATTAAATCAGCTCTCAATAGAGGATCATGGTGGACCAACAGGCACCGATTGGGGAAGTTTTCTATAAAGAGGGATCAAGTAGCTACAAGTCGGACAGTGTGGCATTAACTGAGGAAGAAAGAGTTAGTCAGTTGACCAATATCATGCCTACACTTCATGCGTTTCTTCGCTTTAATACAGTGATTAGTTACCTGCTCGCTACCAGGCTTTTTCCTGGTCGGAAACTTGTCACGAGGGGTGAATTGCCCCCTTGCCCCTCCTTAATATATACATCTCCAACTCCTGCTGATCCCGGAAATGAGTAAGGAAATACAGTGCATCAAAATTGAAATGAAAGTGAATTCTTATTTTGTTGGTCTTATATATCTGAAGAGATATCTGCCATGAGGAAGGATGTCAATCACAGACGAGGATGAACTATAAGCTTCTAATTTCTAATATTTCACCTGATGTAAAGAGTATTTGTATAAATCTTTTTTTTTTCTTTTATAGCTTTTCCTTTTTTCTCTTTTTTTTCTTGGTAATCAGGAAAAATTTGGTGGTTAAATCCTGATATTATCAATCATGGAGACCCAGTTCTGTGTTTGTTGTTGATGTGTTCTCAGTGTATGCATAAGTCTTTGAAATGTGTTTATATATTTTTTGTAATTTTAAGATAGGTTAAAGTATAGGACTGTAACATCAATTTGCAATCTGTGTTATTATCAATGTTACATAAAAGGCTGAATGAATGAATTAATGAATATTAAAATAATTACGTGTAATAATTCAATATCATTGTTATCATTTTAATGACCTTCTAATTCGAAACGAATCAAATCGATTAAAAAAGATCAGTGAATGGGGGGGGGGTAGATAGAAGAGACGGGAGTCATGAATATGGAGGCTGAATATTTTGTTTGTTGTTCATGTTTTCTCTGTGTATGCATGAGTCTTTGAATTGTGTTATTACATAGTTTATGTAGTATTTATGATAGGTTAAAGTATAGGACTGTAACATCATTAATGTCCTATTGGAGATGCTTTCCTCAGTTAGAGTATAGACCTTTAGGAAAAGAAATATGTAAAATAATTTACAAAATGAATACTAGCACTCTATTGAAGTTGCTGTCTTGTTAGATATGTAAACAAAATATAAAATTCGAGAATACTCCATTTGGTCCATTTGGAAAGGAAAAGGGGCAGTTATCAGACAAATTAAAATGGATACTTCTCGCACTAAAAAAGAGGGATAAGGGACATGTATTAGGAAGGAAAAGGGGCACTTGTCATACCTAAATGGGGCATTCATTAAAGACGTAAATGGGCACTTATTAGAAGGGGAAAGTTACGATAATAAGAACGTGAAGGGGCACTTATTACAAAGGGAAAAAAATTGTCAAAGTAAAAGTGGCAACTATCAGATTTGAGTAGGGCACTTATCGGAGGTGAAAAGGGGCACTTATGAGAAGTGAAAGGGGCACTTCTCAAGTAAAAGTAGCACATATCAGATTTGGATAAATGCACCGCGATCAGTAAGGGAAATGACAATTATTAGAAAGAGAAAGGGGTACTATCAAATTAAAAGGCATTAAGAGGCAAATAAGGGCACTTCTCGCACCCGAAAATGGGCCATCATCATAGTTGGAAATGGGCACGAAGAAGAAAGGGAAAAGAAATTTATTACAAAGCAAAAGGGGCATATTTAATCATATTTTGTTTGTTAAACTATAAAGCGTTATGTAAATATTTACTATTATTATTGTATGATTGTTATTAGGAATTTGTTATTATAATTATGTATCATGTATTATATTGTTGTAATTTGTAGGTTAACATTACTTTAATTTTATTTTTGTTAAGCGCTTAGAAACTTTGTATTAAAGGTAAAAACCAGTATTGGAAACGCCCCAATTTCAAAAAATGAAATGGAAGCTCTTATTACCAATCGTGTGAAAGAATATGTTTTGACTAATACATGATGATAACAAATTTGCCGGGAAACCGCCTACTAATTGATATATTTGCTAAATTAGTTTATCTATTGGTGTGTGAGAGATAAACGCACGTGTCGCGCACGTGTGCGTAGTCCCATATACATCTTTCTGTGTACAGTGCTTGTAACTTTACGAAGACTGGGCCAAATTTCTTATCATTTTGATGATTCCAGAATCTTGCAGTACACACCAATACTTATATGCTAGATGATCAACCTTTTCTGATCGATTCCACAACGTTTCTTTCACAATGCAATCGCATGACCATAACTGGTCTTTATCTTTAAGCGCTATATAAATGTAATTTATTATTATTATTATTATTATTATATGTCAAAGTAAAATGCGCATTTATTGGAAGGGAAATGAAGCACTACCAAGAATGGGAAATGAAGTAAATGAGCACATGTCAGATTTAAAAAAAAGGGCACTTATCCTAGGTAAAAAGGGCCGTTTATGAAGAGGGGAAGTATAAATATGATCATACCAGCAACATATTTTTTTCTTCATGATAATCCTCCAGCACCAACCAACCAAGCAAAACTTGAAAAGATACAAATAAGGGTAAACTTGAAATTTAATTTTTTTAAATCGAAAAAATAAAGTCAGGGGATAATAATAGAATTGCATGGCCCTCAAGGAGAGAACAATATTAACACTATTGACACAACCTTGTGTAAACTATTTCATCATCATTACCATTGACACACGTGATCTGTAGTAGTCCAGACGTTTCTGTGTCGAGCGCCCAATCAGCTGATAACATAACACGCCCTCAACGTTGAAAGTAGATTTAGCCATTCCTCTTATTCTGGGGCCCGTGTGGGCGGAAATTTGGGAGATACCGCGCTGTGTGTAAAAAACAGAACGGACTGAATCTGGACTAGATCAGTAGGCGTTCACGCCGTTCTCGTCCACTGAATCTAAAAGTCCCTATTACCGGTATATACTTTCATTTCTTCAATCACACACATATACCACACACAGCGAGGTGTCTCCAGTCATCGCGTGATCCCCCCAGAACAACCGTCGAAAAGTCGTCATCAGGGTACAGAATGAGAGGAATGGCTAGCAGCCTGTTCACATACAGCTAAAATTCATCGTATCTACAGCTGATTAGTTTAAGCTGTTTAACTCAACAGTTTTAAACAGCTTTAAAGTTTATCAACACTACAGTGGCTAGGAGGATTAGACCACACAGTGAGGTCACTTACATGTGGCTATCTCATCAACTCAGCTCTCAAATAACATAAGAAATAGAGGATCATGGGGGACCAACAGGCACCGATTGGGGAAGTTTTCTATATAGAGGGAGCAAGTAGCTACACGTAGGACAGTGCGGCTTAAAGAAAAGTTTCCCTTTTATAGGTGTGAACGTCGTTTATACGATGTTCGGATAGATACGACATATGAACAAATTTGACCCACATTCGGCCAAAAGATCAATGAGGCATTTTGTGTACCTCCCAAACAGACGACGAACAATCGAGTGCACTAGAGCGTAACACCAAGGTGCCGGACTCGTCGATTTTTATGAAATGGGGGTTTATCGTAGAAAACTGGTGAGAGTGTGAATGTCAACACGGCTGTGCGAGCGTGACTTGTCAACTCTCTCTCTCTGTCCATGTCCATGCTCTGTCTCTCTCTTCCCTCTTCTTCTCCCGAAAAAAAGAAAACAAATCAGGAAATTATATATGTTAGTCTAGTAGATGCAGATGCACACAGGCGCG
>JAVYIG010006878.1:0-110340 GCA_035222895.1 Strongylocentrotus droebachiensis
GGCATACCACGTATTTTAGTTGATTTTTTCTTTTTACTTTCCTGTTTTATATTTTGAATACATATTTTAAATGAAATAGTTGTCTATTAGTTCATATCCACGTCGAAAAACATGACCATGATCAAGCCCGATTGTTTTTCCCTTCATAATTGTGACTCGTAAATTGGTTTCATCTCAATAAATTCAGTTCAAACAAAAAATAAAATGAAAAAGAGCTCGGGACAAAAAAAAACTGCGGCGTTTCTTGATCTGAGACTTGCCTGGTATAAACAAAAATAAATACAAAAGAAAAACATAAAAAACCGATCAATCCGACAAACAAATCATGGAAACGCGTATGACAGATCAGAAAACGAAGAAGAGAAAGGGAGAAGGCGAGCTGGAAGAAGTACAGGAGCAGGAAGATAAGAAGAAGAAGAAGGAGAAGGAGAAGAAGAAGAAAAAAAAAAAGAAGAAAAAGAAGAAGAAGAAGAAGAAGAAGAAGGAGAAGAAGAAGGAGAAGAAGAAGAAGAAGAAGAAGGAGAAGAAGAAGGAGAAGAAGAAAAAAAGAAGAAGAAGAAGAAGAAAGAGAGAGAAAGACTATGATCCCATTTCCATGTACAGAATTTGATTCGGATTATAGAAATATATCTTTACAAGTTATTGTGAATAATTAACAACAACAAATATATGGTTACGAGTTACGACTTACGATCAGGCGCGTACGCTGGGGGGGGGGGGGGGGGGGGGTGGGTGTTTTGGGGGTTAACCCCCCCCCCTCAATTTTTTACTCCTAACCCTGAGGTGACCTTGGTTGAAAGCAATGCCTGTGGATTTAAGGTCCCTCATGAGCAATCGTTGTCTATTATGTACATGTATCATACCAGGGGCGGATCCAAAGGTGGTAGCGTTAATCTTACCTTTAACAAAAAAAAGGTGCCCCCCCCGGAAAAAAAGTTATTTTAAAAAATAGAGCTCCTTACTTCGCCCCCTCCCCAGTTGAGCCCCCCAAATAGTGTTCCCTACCCCCCCCCCCCGCCCCCCGCACCCCCGCTTATTCGGCCTGTCGGCTAAGTCGCCGCTATCTATTTACTCACATATTGGGCCCCCTCTTGGGCCCCCTCCCTCGCCGCCGGCTGGATCCCCCCCTGTATCATACAGCTCTTGATTTTGAAGTTAAAGTTTATCTAGCGAAAGAGCGTATATACTAGCGACCGAGTGCTTCAGAGTAATAAAAAAAAAAATATAGCACATAATATAACATGATATTGTTCATGCCTTCCGTCAAGGAGTCTGTATTTGTTGGCTTATGAGGAAATTCTGTTGGAGGGGAAATACTAAGCCGGAAATTCAGCCATCCCGATTTTATGCAAGTTTATTTTTTCTAGCATTCATAGAACTAATGGACAAAGTTGGAACATTCGATCGTTTTGTGCAATTAAGACTATGCGGAGGGGGGGGGGGGGGGGGGTGGGTTACCCCCCCCCCCCTCAATTTTTTTAAAATTAAATTTTGTTGTGTGCCAAAGCAACGTAAAAATTGGAGGCTCCCCGCCCCCCCCCCCCTTTAGTTCATTTTGTTCTTTATTGCTTTCCTTAAATTTTCCCTTATTAGTTCCCCCTCTTTTTTTCTTCTTTTTTGTTTGCATATGGGGGGAATGGAACTTATTATATTTGTTTTTGTTTTGAGGGGGCACCAGCCCCTTAAGCCCCTTAAGCCCCCCCCCCCTCACATGTCACACACACACACATTTATTAGTCCGCCTGTGTTGACAAAGCAGTTAATCACATGATCGACTTTCACAGCTGTTGACACGACTGAAATTGGCGACCAATTTTGGGAAATAGAGAAAACGGTCACCTGACTTGGAACGCGATCGTATCACTGATCTCTACCCAATAGATAATTGGGTAGAGATCAGTGGATCGTATTCATTTTACGTGCAAATGCAATTCGATTGTATGCTAAATGGGACTAATAGAAATTTAATAATTATTTGTTGCACCTCGACACTTTTCCCATAATTTTGAAAACTCCATAGAAACAGGTAATTAAAAGAAAATGTATATAAGTTTATACAGAGAATTGATGGAATGCACCTTATTTTTCTTCGTTAGTCGCCGTTCATATCTTTATTTGCATCTTATAAATTTGGGTAAGAATCGCCATAATTTGTTATGTCAAGGATACCGTAGATAGTGGCCAAATTAGTCGTCGGTAAATTCATTCAAATTCTGAACAACAAAAATGAGATCAGCTAAGTATCAGTCTCGGACTAATTCAGAACCTCTCACTCTCAGCCTCTCAAGATGTCTGGGAATATGTGTGAAAATGATGACGGTTTACACGATTCTGTGGAGCATCGTCCTCTCATAAGTAGTACAGATGAATCAGAAGAATTGAAGAAAAAAGAGGAGTTCCTAGTCGCTCCAAAAGGTAACAAAAGTTTGTTTATAATTATAAATTCAATGCACCTTCATGTTAATGTTATTCAATCAAGAATCATGAGATAGAGAGGTACATGTAGGAGAGCAGACGATGATGAAGAAGAGAGGAAGAAGATCTATAAGGGGAAGTAGATTTCAAAAGAGATTAGAAGAGAGGAAGATGAATGGGTGAAGAGAGGTTTCTGAAGGGAAGAAAATTTAAAAAAAAGGAAGAGGAAGACGAGTCATCAACAATGACCGGAACACACTTCCTGAACGGTGAAAGCCAGACTGGATAGACTAGAGTATGGACAGACAAGTGTTTCTGCTCCCCATATGACATGTATGAGTAGAATACCCGACACAGAACTGAGCCAAACAAACTTACCAAGATGAAGACACCCAACTACGAGAAGGAAGAAAATGAAATTGAATTTGAAGCCCGACTGCTGAGAACACAGCATTCTTCTAGAATCTTGGGTAAAGGTAAGGGTAATAAAACAAGAAGCAGTAGATCTAGGCTAGAGAGGAAGGGAATGACAATAAAAGAGGACTTTAGAAAAAAGATCGTGGATATACTTTTTCTTACTTTTTGTTTCATGATGTGGGGCTTGTTTATCTGGTACAATAATTTATTTGTTTTAAGAAAATAAACACCAAAATCTATGTGAGAACTATGTTTTCTAACATTACTTACATTACATGAGGAGGCGTGATAGCTCAGTCTAGAGCAGTGGTCTCGTAGTCCGGTGACCCGGGTTAAAAACCAAGGCGATGCGCTAGTGCCCTTTGGTAAGGCATTAATCCTCATTACCAGGTCCCTCAGAGAGGACCTAAAGCCGTCGGCCGTCTGGTTGCTTACTTACAAGCATTTATGCTTTCTTAGCAGTCAGGTAAAATAACCACCACCAAGACATGAAGATGTTTATATATATCCCAACAGAGACTAGCCAGTAATACTTTGCAAAACTTGGGTTACCACTTTTCAAGATGATTTTTAATCCTGAATTTCTGCCATATTGTAGGGATTTATTTTGAACTTCTGAAACTCCCCCTCATATCCATGATTCATCCCTTTCATATTAATAGGTCATCCCTCATTCACATTCACCCTTTTCATCCACCATCCTTTCATCTGTCTATCTCTCTCTCTCTCTCATTGGTTTCAATGTTCACCTGATGCAGTCAAGCTTATAGTATAATTTACATATACTATGAATATTCAATATATACCCTTTGTTTATGTTTGAATATTCAAGATACTTTGTGATGCTGATTTATACTTGTATGGGACTTTATGAATATTTATTGGTTTCTTCTACTTTGCATGGAATGTATGTGGAATGCTCCATAGCATGCTGTTATGCTTTGACACATTAAAACCTGGTCAGTTGGCCAGTAGTTATCAATCCTACAACATGTCTGCTGGGCTGCCTCTGTGTTAAGAGTGCTAGGAATTAGTGTTAGAACCGCAACCCTACATTGGTGGCAGCGGTGTTTTTCTCGCCTCTTCTTCCCCAGAGCTTCAGGCAGCTTCATCCAGCGGCGGCCGATAGTCAAGGTTTTGGTTGTCTTTTCATCCTGCTTCGATTGATACAGTTACGCCCTGCTTCGTGAATTTGCTTCCTACTTCAGGTAATTTAGTTCACCCTTTTCGAAAGGCGCTGTTTCTACTGTGCTCCTGCCAATGTTATTTTTCATCCTGCTTCAGTAGAAGTCTTCCTCCTTCGCGAATTCTTCTACATGCATCTTCTGAAGTTAGTGAAATATCTGAGTGAATCAGTGTATTTGGATCCATGTTTTTTAGTGTGAAACCTGTATGGACTCAACACATTTCATAGTGGGTTAGATGTGTTCTTGCAATTTCAGGTTTACCAATGCTTGCAATTCAAGACTGACTTTCACGTATTACGGATTTTAGGTATCATGAGTACATTTCGTCTAGACCTCCCTGAGGTCTTCACTGGAGAAGACGGTAGGAATTTTGGGCAGTGGGTACGAAGGCTGGAAGTAGCGGTTGAAGTTCTTCCTCAGACAGAAAGAAAACTGCATCTCATCCTCCCATCCAGACTAGCGGGAGTATTCCCAGCACAGAACAACAAGACTACAGTGTGGTTAGAAAGAAACTTTCTGCTGTTTTTGGGAATACTAATTATTTGACCACGTTCAAGTCATGTATCGATGCTCGGAAGCGGCAACAGAATGAGGTTTTGGAAGTTTTTGCGGCAGCAATTACGACACTAGTGGAGGAAGCTTTCCCTAATTATGACACTGCAGGAAAGGATGGAGAGAAATTTCGCAGATTTCTCGCCGGTATTGACAAACCCCTGCAGATAAGAATACACGAGATGGGTGCGACGTCGTTTAGCGAGGCGCTGGATGTGGCGGTGCGAGTGGAAAGAGCGAATCGGTTGGGGCAACCATCAGTGGCAACAGACTTTACCATTGCGTCAACTTCTCCGAAGAGGGATGCCACCTCGGCGACGCTTGAGAAGGTTTTACAGCGTTTAGATGAGCTAGAACTCAAGTTGGAGAAACGCAACTCTACACCTAGACCTCAATTCTCTGATCGTCGTCTCCAACCGTCGAGATCACCAAGTCCTTATGACCACCCGTCTCGGTCGAGTCGCCGATATTCAGATGATCATTGGCGCCAACCATCTCGATCGCCTAGCCCATACCAACCACATCAACGACGTTTCAGGTCGCCCAGCCCCCTACGTCACCACCGCACTCAGAGCCCTACACATCATCGCACACTTCGCGGGTCAACCCCACCCAGGCGTAATGCATACGATGATGGTAGATCTGCTAGCCCACAACAGTCAAGATACTCAAACCAAGCTAACTGGCAGTTTTCACGTTCTGACGACCGCCACGCATCTGGTACAAGAGATACCCCTTATCATCAGTTGAACGGTGAACAGCACAGGAAGGTTCGTTTCGATGACCAGGGAAACTACTGGTAGTTGGTGAGGAGAGTCACTCATCAACTTCACCACTCTTGACCAAACAGACTCAAACTGAAAACAAATCTCATTCTCCATCTACTTCGGCCGTTAATGATTATTCGTCTCCTTCACCTCCGCCACCATATATTCCAGCAATCGTTGACAACTCATATATTTTGGCTTTTATTGACAGTGGTTCATTTATATCACTGATGAGTGCAGATTTCTACTACTCCATCCCAGAAGGCCAGCGAAGTATATTACAGAAGTCAAGAACTCTGGCTTCAACGATAACCAGAGAAGGCATTGACATCATTGGCACAACCTCTCCCACCATTCATCTTGGTAACAAAACAACCAGACATATGTTCAATGTTGCAAGGAACATAACTCATCCTTTCGTCCTTGGTTGGGATTTCATGTTCAAACATGATGCCACTCTATCTACTACGACATTCACTATGCCTGGTATGAGTATTCCACTGGTCGACCGTCGTCAATATCAAGTACCACTTAAGTGCAATGTTTCGCTGATAGGAAAGGCGACTCTTCCTGGAATGAGTGAGGTACATGTCCAAGGTCGACTTATTCCCCCTCAGCCTGATGTGATTCCACAAGACTACGATGGAATCTTTGAGCCTTCCATCCATGAACATCTCCATGTAGCAGGTGCAAGGTCTCTATCTCGACCGCAAGATGGTATCATCTTACTCAGGCTGATCAACCCTTCATCTGAGACAGTACAGTTATCTGCAGACACCACCCTTGGGCAATTCTATTCTACTACTGGAGACAGTGAGGAAGAATATGAAATCATCGACAGTATTGTAGCTGACACACAGAAAAGTTCGTCTTTTCAAGCTTCGTCGATGCTTCCTACTTCTAGTCTGTCCAAGACCGAGTATGAGTGTGCTGAAAGTCTACTCAATTCATACTCTGATGTTTTCAGCAGCACATCCGAGGATATTGGACAGACTAAACTCGCCTACCATGACATCACTACATCAACAGAGACACCAACTCGTAAAAGGGCATACAGGACTTCACCGACTATGAGAGTCGAGATCCAGAACCAGGTTGATGAGCTACTTCGTCGAGACATCATCGAGGAAAGTTTTAGTCCATGGGCAAGCCCCATCGTTATGGTGCGAAAGAAGGACAAGACTTACAGGTTTTGTGTTGACTACAGAGCTTTGAATGCTGTTACGGTACGGGATTCGCATCCGATTCCACGACAGGACGATTCTATCGATGCTTTGTCCTCCTCGTCCTACTTCAGTGTAATTGACCTATCTTCAGGCTATTGGCAGATCCCTTTGGATCCGAAAGACAAGGAGAAGACCGCATTTACAACTGGAACTGGCCTCTATCAGTTTAAGGTAATGCCATTTGGTTTAGTCAACGCGCCAATGACGTTCCAGCGAGTAATGGAAGCCGTCCTCCATGGTCTCCATTGGTCAACATGTCTTATCTACTTAGATGATTGCATTATACTCGGCAAGACATTTCAAGATCACCTACACAATCTCAGGGAAGTCTTACAACGATTCCGAGAAGCCAATCTCAAGCTGAAACCTTCGAAATGCCAATTCTTTCGAAAGGAAGTAACCTATCTGGGACATGTGATCAGTACTACTGGAGTTCGCCCCGATCCAGTCAACACCAAGAAAGTCTCATCCTGGCCTCGACCTAAGACTCCAACCCAAGTGAGAGCATTTCTAGGACTTGCCTCCTACTATCGTCGCTTTATGCCAAGTTTTGCTCAAGTAGCGTCTCCACTCACTGACTTGACTCATAAAGGCAAGAAATTCATCTGGACTGATGATTGTGAGGAAGCCTTCAACCAGCTGAAGTCGTCTCTCACAAGCCCACCAATCCTTGCGTACCCAGACTTCAACAACAGGTTTAGCTTAGCCACTGATGCTTCACAAGATGCTATTGGAGCCGTACTCTCTCAGTTGCAAGATGGTAATGACCGAGTGGTTGCTTTCTACAGTCGGAAGCTTACTGAGTCCCAGCGTAGATGGTCTACCTACGATAGGGAACTGTGGGCAGTTATCTCGTCAATCCGCCATTTCAGACATTATCTTAGGGGCCAAGAATTTAACATTCTCACTGATCATCGCCCTCTGTTGGGCTACAATAGTGTACCTATCCAAGACGATGCGACAGGACGGAGAGCACGATGGATTGTTGAGTTGAATGCATATTCTTTCACCATAACTCACAAGAAGGGCACTGCACATCAAAACGCTGATGCAATGTCACGTATGCCAGAAGATGTAACACACCCTGTTGGTATGGTGAACACACGCTCCTCTACAACTCAACCAGACCAAGAATCAACCATTCCAAAGTCATCCAACTCTATGGCTGATAAAGCTCCCGAGAACTTTATCCTCGCTAGCCATCATGCTGATTTACAGTATCATCAGCGACACGACAAAGACATTCAGAGTTTAATCAAGTACATCAAGGAAGTACGTCATCCAACAGTGAGAGAAGTTCGACGACAATCACCTCGGCTACGACGTCTCCTATGGCAACTCCCTCGTTTTGTACTTGAGAATGATCTCTTATACCGACGACGACAAGACAACTCAGGTTCGTCCTCTCTTCAGGTAGTTGTGCCAGAATCTCTTATCCCTCAAGTCCTGCAAGAGATACATGGTAATCCATCCTCTGGACACTTCGGAGTTCAACGCACACTACACAGGGCTGAATCTATGTGCTTTTGGCCATTCATGCACAAGGATATAACCGACTACTGCAGAACTTGTCCTGCTTGTGAGTCGATTAGATCTCCAAGTCCTAAGCACCAAGCTCCACTCCAGAGCATAAAGACCGATCACCCTCTTCAAATGGTTTTCGCTGATATAGCCGAGCTGCCTACTTCAAGAAGCGGGTACCACTATATTTTGGTTGTTGTTGATCACTTTAGTAAATACACCAACATTTACCCCATGCGAGACCAGACCGCCCAGACTGTGGCTGGACACTTATTCGAAGAATACATCAAGGAGCATGGAGTTCCTGAGTCACTACATACAGACCAAGGAAGACAGTTTGAATCCAGACTAGTCCAGGATCTCTGCAAGAGGCTCGGCATTCGCAAATCTCGATCATCCCCTTACCACCCACAGGGAGCTGGCATCGTTGAAAGAGCGAACAGAGTTATCAAAGAACAACTTGCTAAGTACATAGCAGACCAAGGAGGTGACTGGGACAAGCACATACATCAATTGCAGCTAGCCTACAACACCAGTGTCCATACAAGCACTGGCATGACACCCTATTTCATCATGCATGGTCGTGAAGCAAGGACCCCAGCTAGTGTCACTTGTCCTATCATGACTCAGTCATACGATTCTCCTCAAGAGTATGTCACTGATGTGTGTTCCCGGCTAAGACAGGCTTTCTGACATACCAGACAGAAGGCAGAACAAGCTCAACTCAGGCAGAAAAAGGACTATGATGCCTCAACTAGGATCATCAAGTATGCACCAGGAGATCTAGTTTGGTTACACAATCCCGTCAATGCTAGACGCAAACTGGAGCCCAACTGGAAGGGACCTTTCATCATCGTCTCATCCTCACCAGATAAACTTAACTATCTGATAGCCGACATTCATAATGAAGGTGCAAAGAAACTGGTTCATCACAACAGACTCAAACTCTTCAGATCTAGAGCTTTTCTACAAGGGAAAGGACCTTCAACTTCACGTCCTCCTTCAGGTAGTCAGAAAAGACCTGAAGTTATCCCTCCTTCCTCAAGTCCTCCTTCGAGTAATCAGGCAAGGCCTGGCGTACCTCCTCCATCTCATTTGGCATCTCACTCTTCAATAGAGATGCCATGGTCAACTAACACTCCAACACAAGCTAATCAGTTCCGGCCGCCAGAAGACCTCCAGGTTCCAGCAGGTCAACAACCAATCCACTCTGAGTTAGGCAATTCTGACCAGCCATCTTGGTCAGAGGCGTCTAATGGTCAGTCATCAACTCAATCCATGCAGCGACAGACTCGAGAGCGACAGGTCAACTCCCCAGACCATTTCTATAGACCAGGGCCCTCTAGAGAAAACCCTGATGTCAACCCCGATGTCAACCCCGATGTCTACCCTGATGTCAACCCCGAGGTCAACGACCAGCAACACACCACTCAACCATCAGCTGGTGCATCAGCAAACCAACGTACACCCCGCACTATGCGAGAGGATACCACGACGCAAGAAGACACCACTACGCAAGAGGACACCACAACGCAGTTAACTCAAACTCGCTCTGGTAGACGCGTCCACAAACCGCAGAAGTATAGCGATTACCAAATGTGACTATTTTTCGATATTGCGTAGTATTGGACATTTCATTGGTCTGAAGTCGACATTTCCGTCAGAAGGAAAGAACGTTTCAACTGTCAACTTTCGGTTATGGAAAATTACAATATTTAGTGGTCATGAATGACAGAGACATTCAAACTCATTTGAGCTTTAAATGCTAAACTGGACTGTTCCGACTCTATGGACTCAGCAACAATTTTGAGCGGTTTTGATATTGAATGGACTGTGAATTTCATGAGTTCTGTACGGGTCAGAACATCAGAATTATGGACTGAGAATTTCGGGCGTTAGTCAGATAAGAATTGAAATGGACTGTAATTCTTTCTGCATTTCTCGCGAATTTTTGTTTAATTACAGAACTGCTACATGGGAGTTAAATTTATGTGTGTGTAATTAATGATTGATACACTGTACATCATATGGACCGTTGATTGTTAACAATTTGGAGAAAGATCCAAAATAGATTGGTATATTGTTCGTGTTCATATATTGCAACTTTTGCAAGATACGTTTTTACATCTGGTGATGGAAATGCCAAATTGGAATATTTTTCTTTATTTGTATTCATAGCATTGGGAATTCTTGAAGTTAAGACAAAACCAAGAAAAAATATGGATTTTCTTAATTTTGCATGCGTCTTGACAAAGTAAATGGAAAGTTGTTGATTGTCAAGAGAGAAATATCATTATTTTGGTAGTTGGTTAAAAAAAAAAAAAAAAAAAGACGGAAAAAAAAAAGAAATTGTGATTGTTTATAGTCTTTGTGTGAGGATATGTTTGTATTTTGTATGGTCGATCCAAATATTTTTGACAAAAAGAAAGGAAAAATATTACATTTGAATGTGACCACTTCTCATGCATTATGTAATATTCAGAGGTACAATGTTATTGAAGGGTACGGGATGTTTGAACTGATAATGTTTTTTTTTTTTGTGGATTTAATCTTTGCTAGCTACAAGTGACAAAGCAGGCGCTGGCTCAATCTCAGTTGGAAATGTTTTATTCTTTTCAGGAGTCATTTTGCTCATCAAAGCAAGGATGCTGTAGAAAACTTTAAATGACTGCATGTGATACAATATGTTTGGATATTGCGATAGTGTGATAATCATGTGTTATGGATATTATGTAATTAAATATACTCATGTAACTTCTATAAACAGAAAAATTTCTATTTTCAAGTGATAGGATTTTTCATTTTTCGAAGGTACAAGAATATATATATTTTTTTTTCTTCAAAGGTTTTTGGAGGTATTTTTATTAAGTGATACGATTATTCATTTTTCGAAGGTACGAGAATGTTTTTTTTTAAAGGTATTCACCTCTAATGATTTGATTCCCTTATTGTTTCGCTCAAGATAGTGCGTGAAGGTATAACAAATTTGAAACTTTGTTTGACTTTAGAAGCAAAGGAAACAGCATTTAAAAGAAAGAGTATTTTGTTAGGATTAGGAAAGGTAAATACACCGTATTTATAGTTGTTTGATTTTACCATTGGAATCTGGAAGTGTTTCCCCGAGATAAACGTGAAACAGTTTAGAAGCGAGAAAGCTCAGATGTATATAAAATCATGTGTTTTTTACAGATTTTTTTTCTTTCTTCAGCTTATACATGTATGTTGGGCCAATACTCTGTACATTTGAGTCGTTAGTCATAATTCATCTATATACGAGTGAAATTCATTCGTTTTGTAAAATTATACATTTATATGTTTACGGGTAGGGAGGATTTTATTTTCTTTAAAAGGAAAAAAAAAAGGGATATTATATTGATAGTGATTCTCTGTTTACAAGAGGAAAGATAGAAGTATCATTTCGATAGATGTTTAATGTGTTATATATTTAGGTAATCAAAGAAAAGAGAATGCCTTATAAAATGAGGACATTTTTTTGTAAGAGGAAGACTAGTTTGTAGGGATTTATTTTGAACTTCTGAAACTCCCCCTCATATCCATGATTCATCCCTTTCATATTAATAGGTCATCCCTCATTCACATTCACCCTTTTCATCCACCATCCTTTCATCTGTCTATCTCTCTCTCTCTCTCATTGGTTTCAATGTTCACCTGATGCAGTCAAGCTTATAGTATAATTTACATATACTATGAATATTCAATATATACCCTTTGTTTATGTTTGAATATTCAAGAATACTTTGTGATGCTGATTTATACTTGTATGGGACTTTATGAATATTTATTGGTTTCTTCTACTTTGCATGGAATGTATGTGGAATGCTCCATAGCATGCTGTTATGCTTTGACACATTAAAACCTGGTCAGTTGGCCAGTAGTTATCAATCCTACAACATGTCTGCTGGGCTGCCTCTGTGTTAAGAGTGCTAGGAATTAGTGTTAGAACCGCAACCCTACAATATCATGTTCCATGTAGTGACCTGTGCTGCAAATTCACTCCATCCATTGTATAATAGATACATTACATGTACATATATGTAGCTCCATTGAAAAATGTGACCTATGCTGTATTTTGTACAAGGTTGTTAAATTAACATTGTGAATGTGTGTATGATTTAGCCAAGCAGTGGCTATTTAGATTAGCAGTACTTTCTGTTTGATAATTGACTAGTTGGTCTCCAAAGACATCTCATTGTTTGCTCTATGACCTTAGGCAGGACAGTAAGCTACATTTGCCACACTCAACCCAGGTGAGGTGAATGGGTTAGGATTATTTCTTGATATGCACAGTGCGCTGATAACGGTAGCCATAGTGAAAGCCGGAGTAATAATTTCCCAAACTCTTCCAAAGCAAATGTTATGTCATAGAGTGATATGTGCTATACAAAAAACAGATTAATTATTATATTTTTTATTTTATTTTTTATTTATTTAAACAGGGTAAACTCTCTCAGTAATAAATGTGTTTTCCTAATAAGCCCTGTACAAATTATAGGACTTACAAATACAGAGGAAACAAAGTTTGAATACCGGTACATACAAAATAAATTATATCATGGATTATTTGTTTCTGTTTTTAGTTTTTATACATCATGATATTGTTATCATTATTATTATCGTTATTGTTATTTTCATTATTTGTACTTTTATTATTATTATCATTATTATCATCATTATTATTATTGTTATTATTTTAAATATATTATTATCATTATCACCATCATCATCCTCATCATCCTTATCATCCTTATCGTCCTCATTCATCATCATCATCATTAATTTCTCCTGATTTTTTTAAATCCCAGTTCCCGGACTCATATCTGCTCGCCACGCCCTTGCGTTCCTGGCATTCTTGGGGTTTGTGAATGTGTATGCCATGAGGGTGAACCTCAGTGTGGCCTTAGCTGACATGGTGAACAGTACAACCACAGTCAACAGTACCCAGATCAGCTGCCCAGTCAATGTATCACAGTCAAACACCACACAGAAGGTAAAATTAAGAATTCTTTGAACCAAAAATGAAATGGAAAAACAAGAGTTAACAAAAATAATAGAATGAATTATGGTTTTGGCATAAACCAACCTACCCTAGACTTGAGCCCTACACTAGACTTTGCAAGAACAAAAAAAAAATTGCAAAAAATTGCAATTGATCACTGAAACTATGATGATAGAGATTGATCACATAAATCATGATGATCGCAGTTATAGCAATTGTGGAGTGAATGGTCACAGATTTAAAAGATGTAGATCTGCGTATGAAAGTCTTTTTCTTTATATTCTTAAAGCCCATGCTTTAAGATGTCTACTCTACAAGACATTTAAAAATTCACTGGGACTATATTTCAAACCGCAATATATCTCTTTGTTGAAAAATGTTTGAAGCTCATAGTTTGACTACAGTATAGCAACATAGAACCTCTTACATCAAGAACAAAACATGTTTTGGTGAGTGATACACTTTTAATCCTTACTTTGTGCTTTCTTCGTCTCCTCCTCCTCCTCCTTTTGGGGATTGGTACACTTTAAATCTTTATTTTGACTTTATTCTTCTTCTTCTTCTTCTTCATCATCTCTTTATATACTCATTCTTCTTCTTCTCCTCCTTCTTCTCCTCCTCATTTTTCTTCCTTTTCTTTTTCTCCTCCTTTGTGCTTTCTTCTTCTTCTTCACCTCTTTCTACTCATTCTTCTTCTTCTCCTCCTTCTTCTTCTTCTCCTCCTCCTTCTTCTTCTGCTCCTCCTCATTTTTCTTCATAACAGGAAGGGGAGTTTAATTGGGATTCAAACACCAAGGAGCAGATCCTCGCTTCTTTCTTCTATGGCTACATCCTGACCCAGATACCTGGGGGATTCTTAGGGGACCTGATGGGGGCCAAGTGGCTCTTTGGGTCAGGGGTGCTCTGTACGGCCATCTTTACCCTCCTGACTCCCATCGCCGCCAGGGCGGGTCTTCCTTGGCTCATCGTAGTCAGGGTCATCGCAGGCATAGGAGAGGTAAGGCAAAAGCTTGCAATATAAGAATCATTATGTTTTATAAAGGATTACCACACCAGCTTAATAGCTTATGTGGCAATCATTCCTCTGGATTATTTTATGATAGTACTACAATGTTAGTATTTTACCTGGATGATGAATTAATCATATAATTTGTTTATTATCATGATATTTGTAATTAGTTTGTAACTTCTCAAAAAGAACATGAAGAAAGAAAAAAAAAGGTTAAATGTACCTGGTTGTCAGCACATAGTAGCAGGGAGCTAAAGAAAGGTTAGTGGCTACTTAACTTAGACATAAACTTGCTAACTAGATTGTAAATGGTGGGTTTAAATAAGGTCAGCTTGGATTCACAAACACTGTTTTAGTCTATATGTCTTTTCATAAGCATCAACTTGGATTCACAAACATTGTGTTGGTCCATGTTTTTTGTTCATATAGAACATGTTTTGCTTGTAAATTCATAATCAGTTGAGTGGCAAATTGAGTTGCCCATCTGACAATTTAGTGTGTAGCACCTCTGATATTAGTTGAGCTAAAATGTCAAAATTAATATGTTATATTTTATTCTTGTTTTATATTTTGTCTTTCTCATGTGCCCTTAATTTACAGGTCAATTAGCTTTTCAATAAACTTGGGTTAGCACTGAACTAGTTTCACGTAACTCAAGGGTACTGACCAATACTCCACATTACTATTAACAAAATCCTTACCCTTTTCTTCAGGGTGTTACTTTCCCCGCTATGAATGCTATGTGGGCCAACTGGGCGCCACCCGTTGAAAGGAGCCGTCTTCTTACATTTACATATGCAGGTAAGATTTGAAGTCAGACTCCAGAGAAATTTGAACAGAAAGTTTAAAACAGTGCAATAGTTAAAAGAGGTGCAGCAGTAAGAACAATGGTCTGAGAATATGGATATCTCATATTCAAGTCTTCATATTTTCTTCCATGTAACCTAAAAGTTTGGAAGCACCAAACAATCTAAAAGAGGTATTTTGGCAGTGCTTTGTAGACCTGTGTTTGCCTGATCTTGAGTTTGTTTTAGTAGTTTTTTTTGTTTCTTTACAACTGTAGCTCATGGTCTTATTTTGATGATAATAATATAACTTGTTTACCCAGGGTAGCCTCATCAGTATTCATACTGTTCTCCCTGAGGGCCCTGCAATCATATCATTACCCCGGCTTTGGCCAAGCTACCATTAAATTATGCTCAAGCATTCAAGGAATGTCTTCCTACCGGGTACCCATTTACTTCACCTGGGTGGAGTATGGCAAATGTAGATTAATGTCTTGCCAAATGGACATTAGTGATCTCCCATAACTTGAAAATTGAGTAAGCTGTCGCATCGAGCTGTTGCAACAAAGAACAGGAGATACTTAATTGATGCGCCAAGTTTAAGAACAATCTAGAAATCCATTCATAGAAATTTGTGAAAAGTTTCTCCTTTTGTCACTGTGCACTATTTTTTTGGGGGTCAGAGTGCTTAAATGGACTAACTCTTTTTTTTTTAAACTGAATCATTTTGTAATTACGATTTGTAAGAATTTGAATCGTTTGTCTTGTTTTCTTTTGTAGGTTCCCATTTCGGTACAGTGTTGGCATTGCCCATCTCGGGTGTACTCTGTAATTCTGATTTCCTTGGTGGCTGGCCATCAGTCTTCTATGTCTTTGGTAAGAATGAAGAAATGATAAGTGGGTGGAAAGGGGGAGGGGGAAGAAGAGGAGGGAGGCTAGGGGTGAAGTTTTAGAGACTTTCTGGGTGGCTGGTCATCTGTCTTCGCCGTCTGTGATAAGAATGAAGAAATGATGAGAAGATTAGGGATGGGGCGGGATGGGGACTAGGTGTGGCCAGACCTTCTTGGAGGAGGTTGATCATTGGTCTCTGATGTCTGCAGTTTATCGACCGGGAGGAAAGGGGAGAAGGAAGCTGTAGGGGATGGGGGAGGGGGCACTGCAGATGAGTAAGATTGAAAGGTGGGACAGGCTTTCTTGATGCTCTACCAAAGTTTGTCAATGGTTTGAAAGACTAGAACCAAGATTAGATGGGGTTGTGGTTATTGAGGGCAGACTGTAGGTAAGGCATGGCATTTGTGTAAATTTGACATGGGGAAATCTCCTTCTCTAATGAGAATATAGGACCTAATGTGAGAGGGTTAGAGGGGAAAAGGCAGAATGGGTTGTACAGGATATGTTTATTTTGGACTGATATGATAATATATGTAAATATGTTTTGTTTATTTAAAAAAAAAGCTAAATCACAATAAAAAGCATAATAAATAGCATCACTACTTCAATCATGACAACTTCTAACTTAAAATAATTCTTATTAATCATTCATATTGCATATTGGGGTAAACTGAAGTTATGGCCTTACAGCTTTCTATCTTTTAACTGGTGTTTTTATCCTTCATCTTCTTTGCAGGTGTTTGTGGAGTGGTATGGTTTATTTTATGGATTGCATTGGTGCATGATAAACCGGAAAAGCACCCAAGGATTTCACCTGAAGAACTCCAGTTTCTGCAGAAAGCAATCAAGCCAAGAGATAAGGTATGCATGTATTCAATAAGGTATATAATGTGCAAAATAGTAATGATGATAATGATAATAACAATGATGATGATGGTGATGATGATGATGATGGTGATGATGATGATGATGATGTTGATGATGATGATGATGATGATGATGATGATGATGATGATATTACTGATAATGGTGATGATGATGATAATGATGATGATGATGATGATGTGATGATGTGATGATGTGATGATGTGATGATGTGATGATGTGATGATGATAGTGATGATAGTGATGATGATGATGATGATGATGATGATGATGATGATGATAATGAGGATGATGATGATGATGTGATGATGTGATGATGATAATGATGATGATAATGATGATGATTGTGATGATAATGATAAAAATGATGAAGATCGTGATGATCACAATATACTACTACTTCTACTATTAACAAAAGCAACAACAAGAACAATGATGACAATAATAATAATAATTGATGATGATTGATGACTCTCCACCAACCTGTTTTTTTATATTTATAACCAGAGTCTGAAAGTTCCATGGTTCAAGATGTTGACATCAGTGAGGCTATTAGCGATCAGCCTCTCTCATTTTTCAAACAATTTTGGTTTCTACACGTTGCTCACCAATCTGCCTTCTTATTTGAAATTTGGACTGGGCTTCGATATATCACAAGTAAGTTTTCAAAGCTAATTCTTTGTTTAAAGCTACATACAGTACTAGTCGGTGTCCATGTGTATTGCATCATAAGACACCAGATTTGATTGAATTAAAGTGTGTACAGGTCTCTCGGGCAGCGAACCAGTAGGCCTGTCCTCATCAGCTCGATATTGCCAAATAACCTGCTATTTTAACTATCCCGTTCACAAATTATCCAGCTAATTTGCGTCTTCATCAGCCAGCAGTTGCAATTAGCGGGTATTTGGTCGAGATAATCATCCCAAGATATCTTGGGCTAGTTTGCAAAATATCCCGCTATTTGGCAAATATCCTGCTATTTGCACTATAAAAAAAACGAACGCTGAGCAAAGTATCTTGAACTAATTTCTCAAGCTCTACTTCTGAGTTTCGAGCTGATGAAGACTCGATTTGTAACTTCGGGCTTATCTCCAAAATCTGAAAAAGCGGACTATTTGGCAATCTTAAGCTGGTGAAGACAGGCCTAGTGAGTCGTCCCAACAGAAGATACTCCAGCTTGCCTTCATATCTCAAGGGTGAGGGGAGTTTTCTTATGATGAGAATTACTTCTGGCGCAGCACATGACACAGTGCATTACACAAGACCTGTGGGCGTAAAAGTGAAGTCCACTCTTGTGGTGATTGACAACACCTGTTATTGGATATACACCTGAATGGTGTCAAATTCCCCATGAGAACTTACTACTATGAGGTTTTAAAGGGACGATGTTGATTTTAGTATGTATCATAATACAATGTAATTATCTTATAATTATCTTGTAACTTATATTACAACCAACTTCATATCAGGATTGACTTCCCTTTTATCGTCATTATCATTAATTTTGTGAAGCCCATTAGCTGAACTTTTCTTTTCACCTTTTCACCATCATACCATAATTTTTTTCAATCAACTTGCACTTAAATCACGGGAAAGAAAGACAAAATATCCTTTCTCAGTTTTGCAAGGCATACTTCTGTAATTCCACTGCCTTAGCCTTGCCTACTAAAACACATATTCATTCTTGTTTTGTTTATGCACCAATTTCATGAGATACTGAAACGATAGTGCAATTCCATCTGGAAGCTTTTTACAAACCAAAAGATATTGAATTATAATTGTGCAGTCATGTGTGTAATTTTGCTCAAAGCACAATATGTGCTAATTTTCTGGTTGACTTAAAACTACTACATGTAAACAATAATTTAATGTGGAGTTTTTGTTTTATATTTCATTTTCAGTTGATTCTCATTGGGTTAGTTTTATACCATTTTCTTTTCAAATTACATTTTGTTTTTCTTTACAGAGTGGATTTTTGTCAGCAGTGCCTTATTTAGTAATGTGGATCACAATCAATGCCGGCGGTCAGGTAGCTGACTTCCTTAGAGGGCGCTATATACTTTCAACGACCAACACAAGGAAATTATTCAATACTTTAGGTAAGATGGTTATCGGACATACTTTATGGTAAATAGCAGGTCACGATGTAGGTGTTAGGGTTACAGTTCGGTTGTACATATTGGTTGAGTTTATAGTTTGGTTTGATGTTTGGTGCACCTCTCCCTCTCTCTTTCTTTCTCTCTCTCTCCCTCTCCCTCTCTCCCTCTCTCCCTCTCTCCCTCTCTCTCTTTCTTGCCCCCTCTCCCTTTTTTCTCTCTCTCTTTTTTCTCTCTCTCTAGCTCCTTCTCTTCCTCTCTCTCCCTCTCTCGCTCTTTCTTTCTCTCTTCCTCACCCTTTCTCTCCTTCTCTTTCTCTCTCTCTCTTTCTTGCCCCCTCTCCCTTTTTTTTTCTCTCTCTCCCTCTCTCTCTCTCTCCCTCTCTTTCTCTCCCTCTCTCGCTCTTTCTCTTCCACATTCTAACCCTGATATGTGCAATCAATCACTTTCCCCTATGTTCAGTCAAGATGTTCTTGTTTTTGCAGGTCTTGTTTTACATGTCTTGTTTTCAAGCTCTATTCTAAGTATTAACTAGTCTGGGTACATCATAAGGAACCACATTTTGGCTGTAGTTTTTCTGGCTATGGGAGCAGGGTGTGCTACCCTTGCTGACTTTTGTTTCCTACATTTTATGTGTTGCTAGTGTAGGGTGGCCTGTGCATAGCTCTACACTAGGCCAATCTTTAAATGGCAATGTTCTTTATTTCTTGTTGTAGGTCTTTTTTTAGGGGCCTGCTGATGTAACCATGGTATGGCTGTGGCATACTAAAATCTGACCATTGGGGTCCTTTCATGTCTGGCTCTTTCCCACATTTTATCAGTTATTTGACCCATCTTAAAAAACAGCGATATTCTTAACCTCTTTTTGCAGGCCTAGTATTACCCGCTGTATTCCTAGTAATAACTGGGTACATCGGAGGCAACCATGTTTTGGCCGTGGCGATGCTAACCCTGGCTGTGGGTACAGGAGGGCTTTCCACGTCTGGCTTTTCCCAACATTTTATCAGTTATTTGACCCATCCTTAAAACAGCGATATTATTAACTTCTCTTTGCAGTCCTAGAATTACCAGCTGTATTCCTAGTAATAACCAGGTACATTGGATGCAACCACGTTGTGGCCGTAGCATTCCTTACTCTGGCTGTGGGTACAGGAGGGTTTGCACGTCTTATTTTACCCAAAATGTTATCAGTTATTTTGAAACAACAGTGTTCTCAACTTGTTTTTGCAGGCCTAATATTACCAGCTGTATTCCTAGTAATAACCGGTTACATCGGCTGCAACCATGTCTTGGCGGTAGCCATGCTAACTCTGGCCGTGGGTACAGGAGGGTTTGCCATGTCTGGCTTCAACGTCAATCACCTGGACATTGCACCTGCATACGGAGGGCTCCTGATGGGCATCACCAATACCATCGGGACCATCCCAGGGATCCTGGGGCCCTCTATGGTGGGCCTCTACGTCACAAACCAGGTAACAGGCGCTTCGCATTTAGCTTCTAACTTGAGGTGTAGCAATCGCCTAAAAAAGTAGTATATATACTGCTAGTATGTATTAACATAAACAAAATTTACTTGGCATTCTAAGGGTTACCGTTAAGGAGTCATTAGAAAATAGCGAATAACATAAACCCCACACACAGAATCCATGTTGGACTTGGGTTCCATTCATACCTTGTTTTAGAGTACCGAAGCTGTGACGTCATCAAAATCTATTTTTGGAATTTCTTCATTTTTTCTTCATTTTCCGAAAGAGCATAAAAAATAATGTCCAAATGTCAAAAACCTCTTTCGGAAAATGAAGAAGAAAAAAAAAAATCGAGAAATTCCCAAAATAGATTTTTGATGACGTCACACTTCACCACTCTATACACTAGCGTTTATGGAAGCTGATACATAAGAGAAGGGACGAATCACAAATGAAAGTAGAAAAGAAATTTTATTTTTGAAAGTTTCGCTCTAATTATTTGAAATCTAAAGTGTTAGTCTTTGGTTTTTGTGTAAAACATGGGAATGTGTGGAACGCAACAGTTGCAAAATATTCAATATGACATTCATATTAAAATGATAGAGGAGTGATAATGATAATTTGCATATCAAAATTCACAGGGTTCTGAACTACATCTCTATTACCTATGGAAAAAAGAGAGAAAAAGTTGTTGCTTTCATTTTACCTTCTCATTCTTTCTTCCCTCCGCACCCCCCCCCCCCCTCCCAGTACGACATCAAACAGTGGCAGATTGCATTCTGGGTATGTTGTGGTGTTTACATGTTCGGAGCCGTCACCTACCTGTTGATGGGAACAGGCGAGCTTCAGCCCTGGGCCAATCCAGAGCTCCAGACCAAGCCCTGTCAGCGTCCTGGCGACAAGAAAGACACAGAGGGCCTCCCATACTGCCAGTACGACACCAGTAATAGTGTAAACAACGGTTTATCAAACACCGGGCAGAGTGGTGTTGTTATGTCATAATCATGAGTTAGTGCTTAGATTACATTGATAGTTTACACATACACACACACCACTACACGTTTATGGTGCAAACCGTGGACCAAGTTTAGTACTTGTGTGTGTGTGCGTAGGTAATCGCCAGCAACCGCGGACCACTCCCGCGCAGTCATCGAAGGGGGCGCTGTGACATTTCGCGATACACATCGGATTGATCCAGTCGATGTTGCCTACACGCTGTGACATCTAATATTCAAACGCCCCCTACGTCGTAAATTTGATACGGCGGAACCGGTATCGCAACCGTGGACGGTCCCCCATTGCAGGTACGTCCGCGGTTTGAGGTAGTTTTCTATGGAGTGGTCCGCGGTTGCTGGCGTTTACCTACGCACTCACACACACATGTATACACTCACGTACACGTTGATTGTGTAAATCGAGGACTTATATTACACATCAATATGTTATTACATATTCGAGGACTCACATTTTTGTCTAAATATACATACAGAGGACAACAAATATTAGAAAACAACTATTTCGAATGTCTCTCAACCTTTTTCGTTTGCCTATCAATGCACATTTATACTCAAGTTGTTAATAATTTCTGTTTTTTATACATTTACCCTGTAGATTTTAAAACATTCCAAGTCAGAATGAATTCTCTCAAAGTGTAGTAATACATTGGTTAAATTAAATTATATTTTTATATGACAAATGGAATAAAACGAAATGAAATATAGCACAATTTCCACATACATGTTCAAATGCTTGACAATTATGTTAACAGAAGTGGTGTTACTTGTTTTATGTATGATCCTCAATCTTTAACAAAAAATTGAATGGATTGCTATCCTTTTATGAAATTAAAGATTAAGATACATTTGCACTTTTATCCAAAGATATATAATTTTACTGTTACTTAAAAAAAAAAAAAAAAAAAAATCAGTTTAGTGTTTTTAGCATGTACCAGGTACTTAAAATATTCTGTTTGTTCTTGCGGTTTCAAGCAGCTTGTACTTAAAGAGAAGGTTGAGTTCTGGGAAGAGGTGAAAAATAATTTGTGAGCATTACTCATTCTTATTATGCAAGTGTGGAAGAACATCAGTTAAGACATGTTCCCTAAAAAGCATGGCTCTTCAAATGCCTTCATATTCTAAATATGCATGTAACATCGTAAAAATCGGGGGGCCGGTTTTTTATGCCACGTGTTCGTGTAGTCCCATATACATCTTTCTGTGCAAGTGTTTGTAACTTTACCAAGACTTGGCCAAATTTTTTATCATTTTGATGATTCCAGAAGCAATATAATACACACAAATTCTTATATGCTAGATGATCAACCTTTTCTGGTCGGTTCCACACCGTTTCTTTCATAATGCAATCGCATGACCAGAACTCAACTTCATCTTTAAGCTAACATCTATTTTGTGATTTACTGCCAGTATATATATGCATACTGATGTGTGGATATTCCAAATCAAATTCACGTTATTAAAGATTATTCAGTATAACTTGAACTGTATATTCTAAGCACCCATCATCTTCTTTGAAAATTAATTATAGTGGGTTCTTGTACAGCATTCAAGCCTGTCAGAGTTGACACTCAGGGACCCATTTCACAAAGCCTTTTTTCAATGACAAATGACAAAAATCAGTGACTAATCTGCTGATAATCAATCAGAAGCAATGATTTCACTTGCTTATAACAAAAACTGTCATTTGTCACTGATGAAAAATTTTGTGAAATGGGGTCCTGATGTTCAAGTACTATCATCCTGCTTTAACATGGCTGCTATTAAGGCGCTAAAGGATTTGAAATTTTGTACCATTATCTACTGCATGACATCATTTCCAGGACCTGAAATTTACCCAGGGAAATTTATATTATCAACTATCACAATATTCAGATAAATTTTCAATTTCAATGAGCTTTTTTACTCTTTTGGTCTTTCTTTAGATATTTAAATTTGTGTGTAAATTAAAAAAAAAAAAAATTGTGAAATGTCAATATATACCAAAAATTACTAATTCTTTATTTATTCTATCGTACAAAATGCAATGAATTCACAGGTATATACTGTACTTAAACGAAAGGAAGGCAGGCACAATCTTTTATGTATGATATAAAAATTGCAATTTGGGATTTGGTTGTGTATTGTGGTTTACAGTTTCGGAATGATCATTGCATGAGCTCCTCGATAGACGCTCTCTACCATATTGTCTGGTTGGAGCCAGAGGGGCATTAGTTCATATACTGTAAAAGTAGAAATTTGCGGCACATTCATTTTCACGGATGTTTCGCTAAGATCGGCAAGCGCGAATTTTAGAACTCGCAAAAATATAAGCAAGACTTCTTATGAGTGTTTTGAACAGGCTGAATTGCGTGCAAAGCGAATTTAAGCACCAGCGAATGTTTTGGGGTCGCTCAGCGCTAAAAATTAATCATGTGAAAATAACAGCATTTACAGCAAAGACTGAACACACTATTAGCTCTGCACAAATGAGATATGCTCTCTTTATACATTTATTCATGCTTATCATGTAAACATAGACATAAAATTGAACGACTGTGGCAGTCAAGAAGCAAATGTGTCAAGCTGATTTTTCCAAATATCGCATTTCTGTAGAATTTGAAAGATTAGGATAGCTGTTGTCTCATTCAGATCATGTTTTTATGACTATTCAGATACTCTAGTTTGATGTGCAAGTTCTTGATGTTTTGATGAAATTGTAGGATCATTGAAAAGAATCTGTAGGATGTTAATCTGAGCATTTGCAATATACATGTTTTATAAGACTTGATTAAAAGATCTCTATTAAATTATATTCATAGAATCACTGCAGTTTAATGTGATTATTTTAATGTATTTCAACATACCGAGTGTGTAAGTGAGAGAGAAAGAGGGCTGTTTAGATATTACAATATATAACTGTCAGCAGTGGCTACTATTGATTACATCACCTCTATTTGCCATTTTAGTGGCACACAACAATATTCTGATGTTTATGTTCTTCCCCTCTTTCTCTTGTTCTCTCTCTCTCTCTCAATATATATATGCATTTATCTCTCTCTCTATATATATCTCTCTTTACTTTCCTTTCATCATTCACAATCTTCTAAAAAGATAGTTTCAATTTTGAGATCTTAAATATTAAACATAACACAGTGAATCACAAATGAAAACAAGTGCCCCTTTTCTTGAGTTTTCATAATTTTTATTTTTTATAACAAAAGCCAATAGAACTCTGTGTTTGCAAGACATTGATGATAAAGCTGATCACATGAAAGGCATTTTAAATGATTTTATCACATGGTTTAACTTTCACGAATTGAATAAAATGTAATGAAATAAAATTTGTATCCCATAAAAAGAAGGGGAAAAAATTTGTTCCTTATTCTTTTCAAGCTTGAACTCTGAAGCTTTATTTATGTTAACATTGGAAAAACATTACTCACATAATTAAATGAAAATCTAATATACTGATTGTCCTATTAAACCCACATGCATAACATGTGGTCCAACACAAGAGTGGGCTTTGCAGTGAACATGCAAATGCATATGCTTTCGATGGAGTTTTGTTTATATCCTACTGGTTGAAAAAAAAAAAAAAATCTTGTGCACGATCAATTATGTGTTTCTTGAAAAGCAATTTGATACCCAGACTCAAGCTTGGCTTGTGGAGTTGTGGCTACAAATCTCTCTCTTTGACATACTTATTTCCAACTTTTAGTATTTCAAGATAATTTTTTAAGGTAAAACAGGGGCAGTACTGGCATCACAAAATACTTCTTGGTCTCCTTACCTATTGGTACTTAACAAAATGTCAAACGTCTACACAATCAAATTCTGAGGAATCAAATTAAGTCATTACTTGTGATGTGGATGCTAGGAGAATAATCATTTGTTGTTGTTGATATCACAAGAACATTTATAGAATAACTTGCATTGATCCTACCCTTAGTAACCCTACCTGTAGCGCATTAAATGATAACCATAGTCAAGATCTAAGATTTCAAATGAAGACCAAGAAGTTGAACATTCTTTTTTGTGCAACATCACAGAACAATGTTTCATTTTAAAGTGCGCTCAAAGTCAATAAAACAAGAAGTAATTCACAACTATGAACATGTACATGAAGTGTTTAATGTGATTATGATAGGTACCGACTGGTACATGAAATATATTCCCCATCTCAAGTGTTTTATGCCTCAGTATAAGCAATGTATGAAGGAATGGGTTTACTCTGAAAGCTTTATACAAGCCGTACAATGCTCTCTTTTTTTTCTTTTTTCATGCTCCAACTTGGTCAAAAAAATGATTCACTAAACATGTTGTACATGTACATGGGGTTTATCACAATGAAAATAACTGGCATTTCTAAATAAAAGATAAATATGTGTTTCATAACAGAATACTGCATGGGAGATTTTTTTAATTTTTTATTGAACAATCTAGCTGCTTTCGTTCACAAACGGCAAATTGGGTCCATGCTTTATGATATAATCACTGTTGATACTGCAGCCAAAATGGGAAGGCACATATAGCAAATAAACAGCTTCAACATTTTCCATATTTCTATTTACATAATGTATATTTACATGTCTATTTATATCTTTATTTACAATATTATATATATCATAATACTACCTATGGGCTAGATTACAGCCACATACACAACACATACAAATTATTTTTAAAACAAGTTTAAAAGAATGCAACTACATAACAGCATAGTAAGCTTTCCAAATTTCAGTACTTAGCTTAATAATAATAATAATAATAATAATTGATTCTTATTGAGCGCTACTACAGACAAACTGATGAAAGCTATCAGTTAAACCAATTTAAAGGTTCAAGTGAAACAAAAAGTATTTGTATGACATCTGCATATTCTTAAAGTGGTTTTGGTAGATATAGTACAAGTGGATATCTAATTACAATTAGCTGAATACATGAAATATAACAGTGACTGAAAAATATACAAGCACATGTTAAGGTGTCATTTGCGGATGCAAAGTTGTCATGCAAGGTTTGAAACTCAAAGAGCTTTGACTGGTAAACCTTTCTCAACACTGTGCTAATGTAGTAACTGATAGTAGGTCGCTAAGAAGAGTTTGTTTCCAAGTTGATATCAAACCCATGGAATAGACAGAGGGAATAGACAGAGAGAATGAAAAGGGAGAATAACTTGAAGACTGGTGAGCACATCTTCTCGTAAAGCTACAATGTTAACGATGCACTTAGTTGCACTACAAGTCATCAAGAAGAGTTCTGTCCCAGTCTAAATCACACAAAGTATCTTTTGATGACAACCAAGCAATAAAAGAGGCTGCAACAGAGAAAATAAAGACAGGTGAACCTTTCTTCTCACAATGCTACAATGTTACTGATGCGCTCCAGGTCACCGAGAAGGGTTTGGAGCTTGGTCTTGAGGAAAGTATCATTCATGGTAGCTAGACCTCGGATGTCAGGACTCAAACCTGGTAACTCTGCAAACTGCTGCTCAATAGCTGTGAACAAGGGAAACAAATTCAAGTGCAATGTTTGATCAAATAAAGTTGGTATTGGTTGTACTTGGGTGTGGTTGCAAATGTGAAACTTGGCAATTCTTAAAGGTAATACAAAGTTTTGGTATGGGGTCATGAATGTGGTTCAAATGAATATATTGGAAGCATAAACAATCCTGCAATATTCAGTGATCGTTGTCCCTGTCGAAATCGACTCTAAAATTATGAAATCGTAAATAATAAACATTTTATGTTGAATAGCTCCCTCTCAAGGTCAAGATATTAATTAAGCTATAAAACAATGTTTATTGACTAAAATCGACTGATTAGCTATATTCTTGTTTGAAAATTATATATACCACAACTACATCCTCTAAGATTTTCATGGTCGCAGCTACCATTATACGGCCGTAGGAGCTATTTGAAATTTATCAAAATTTACCGGGAGCACCGGTAAATCTGTATATTCAATTTTTCTCGAAAGCAGAAGTGTTTTAGGGGCTAAAATTTCTGTTGTTTTTAATACTTCCACAGGGGCATCCAAATATATCAAAATTGTAAAGAATCACTATCCACCCATTTTTCAAAATTTCCCAAAACTTTGTAATATCTTTAATCATCATGAATATTGGTGTATAAACTGCTGCCCTCTTACCTTTAATTCTGCCATCACCATCATCACCACCATTACCACCACCACCAACACCACTAGCACAAACACCACTAGCACACCATCACCACATATCATCATCACTACCACTATCACCATAACCACCATCATCATCATCGTAACCACCACAAATATCACCATCACCACCACCTTTAATACCACCTCCCCTATAACCATCACTACCTCCACCACCACTATCACAACCATCATCACAACCAACACCACCACCACCACCACTAGCACAAACACCATCACCACATATCATCATGATCACCACCACTACCACCATCATCATCATCACAACCACCATCACCACCACCACCACCTTTAATCCCACCTCCACTATAACCATCACTACCTCTACCACCACTAACACGACCATCATCACAACAACCACCACCACCACCACCACTAGCACAAACACCATCACCACATATCATCATGATCACCAACACCCCCACTATCACAACCAACCATTACCATCAGCACCACCACCTCGATCACCACCACACTTATCGCCACCACCTCCACCACCAACACCACCACTACTACCACCAAAAACACCACCACTTACCATTAGCCTCCTCCTCTATGATATCCATCCTCTTGTCCAGCTCAGCTTCCAGGTGCTCTATGTGTTCCTTGAGGTTCTTCTTGCATACGCTCAGAGGAACCTTGATGATCCGCAGTGACCCCTTGATCTCTATCACCTCCTCCTTCTTGGCTGGACTCTTCTTCTGCGGAGTGAGTGGCGTTGGCACATCTAGCACATTCTATAAACATCACGGTGGAAATTTTAAAAGTCTCATATACACTTTCTACAAGGTTTAAAGGCATCGTTTAACAATGTTAAATCTGAGATGCACGGCCCTACACATTATCAGTGTCTGTGATATGGTGTAATTTTGAAGAAAAAAAAATTGCTTTTCAAAATGACCAAGAAGTGCCTAAAAAAAGTAAAAATCTTTCCTTTGAGTGACCAGCTTTACCATACTCGTTTTCCCCAATAGACTGTAATGTTATGAAAACCGTTAGGAAAATGCAAAAATTTGATTTCAAATTCCAATCATAAATATCTTGATAATCAGACAGGCGATCGGCTTGTAAAAGTTATGGGGTTCCTGACTGACCTATGAGCATGAGCATGAGCTAAATCTAGGATTTTGTTTCAGAATCTGAGATAAAGCTACCCAATCCCTGTAAGGTAAAAGTTAAGATACTCTCCAACAATGCACATTTTCATAGGTTCTAGACTAAATAAAAGATTATTTTAGTTGATTATGAAGCATCTTTTTCAGTACAAACAGGTACATTTGCCACTCTACACTCACACAATTAATGGGTACCTGGCAGGAAGAAATTCCTGGAATCCTGTAGCTCAGCTAGAGTCAAGAAAATACTAGTTTTAAGGACTTTGTATCCTCAGGAAAAAATACTTTTTAAATATAGGCTCAATACAAGAAGGACAAGATAAATTTGAATTTGTTTCCATTCAGATTTCGACGCAAACTGTTCATCAAATTTGTGCTGGACTAAAGAGCACTTTGATATCCTACCTTAACAGGTGTCCACACGCCATTCCCACCCAGATTCACTCCAGATGGTATTGGTTGGTTGGTGAACCCTGATGTCGATGGTTGGTCATCTGCCTCCATTGGGACAAGTGGTGCATCTCCGCTCATCCCTACTGGACCAAGGCCGCTGACATCGGGTGTGACAAGTGCTTGACCATCCCCAGCGGGCCCAATGGTCGGTGGCACACCCAACCCTCCTGGGTCAACAGCAGCAGTCATCGCTGTTTCTTTGTTGACAGGATCTGATGATGGGACTGGGGTGTCCACCGTCCCTGGATCTACTTGTACACTGATGTCAGGAGTAGGATGAGGCTGATCTAAGGAGATCGAAGGAACAAGAGCCACATCATCACCACCTGGATTCGCTACCATACTTGGCTCGATTCCCTCCATAGCGGAAGGTGTAACACTTGAGCTGGTGCTTGATGGAATGCCTGATTTCAGAACAGAGTCAGTGGGTACAGTGTCACCTTCTTTCAAAGAATCTTTAACAGTCTGTGTCTTTGCAGGTGAAGTTTCCTGGGGTACATCATCAGGTATGGTAACATTTTCTATATGTTTCTGTACGTCCATGGTGTCAGGAGTGGGATAGGGGGAATCTGTTGGAACTCTTGCCTCACTACCTTCTGATTGCACATCACTCACAGTATCCATTGCCATATCTTCAGGTGCTTTTGATGCAATGTCTGGTTTTGCTGAGCCATCCTCCTTCTCTGTCCCCTGGTCGGTTGCTGTACTTGCAATATTTACATTCACTGGACTGGCCTCTTCTTTCCGTTTCCCATCATCTTGTTCATTTGCAACTACTAATTCTGGAGCAGTCTCACTTACTGTTGGTTGATGACTGATTCCTTCAGGTTTTGATGTGGGAACAACTGATCCATCATCTACTTGAGAATAAGGTACTGCTGAGGTGTCACCTTTAACAGGAGATTTTGTGATTGAAGGCTCCTGGATAGGAACAGTGTCCAACAGAGTCTTTATAGAAGCTGATGGATCACTTTCAGGTTCTTGCAAATCGTCCATACTCTCTACGTCCTCCTTAGTTTCTGCTTCTGCAGTCCTACTTATTAACACTTCCTTGCTTTGATCAGGCTTTGCATCTTCTACATCCACTTCCATTGAACTCTCTGTATCTAGACTGCTTTCATCCTGAGGCGGGGGGCTCGGTGGTCTGCGTGTCTCTTCTCTCCTGCCACTGTGAGTGAGCGGCTGAAACCGCATCATACCGGCTGCCTCCAGCTGCTCCTGGCTGGGGCCAGCAGATGTCGATGGGATGTCACTGATGTCTACAATCGCAGGCTCTTTTGCTGGTGACCTTTCAGTGCCTGAAGACATCACAAACTTAACCGTGGGAGGATCAAAGTCTTCACTTCGGCTCTTCTGTATCATTGGTGTCTTTGAAATGTTAGCCAAGGGTATCTCACCAATATTACCAGCATTAAACGCTGAAGATGCTGCATCCGTTCCCGGTGACACAACGGTTGGAGCTTTGTTTTCTGTTGTCGGTCCTGGTGCGTTCTTGACATCCATCCCACCCACAGCGCTTGCCAGCACTCCAATGCCAACGTCTACTACTTCTCCTTGCCCTACACTGGACAGCCCACCCATCTCCACATCCCCTAGGTTCTGGTCTTCCTTCATGAGGCTTCCATCGATCATGGACGACGCCGAGGAGTCGAGCCCGACCTCGCAAGGCAGCGCTAGGTTTGCCAACGTGGCCATCTCCAGGTCACCGCTCATGGCCATGATGATAGCAATCTGCTCTGTCTGGTGTGGCGTCAAGCTAGCCTCCGGGTCCAGGCTTCCATCGATGCTCAGTGTATCTTTGAACTCTGATAAGCTAGAGTCTAGGGTGGGACTCAGGTCGGACTCTAGACTAGGTATGACAAGTGGGGCTGGTTTTGGTTTTGGTTTCTCGGGTACCTTGGGCTTCATCCAGGATCTAGCCCAGAGTTTCATGGCGGGATGATCGTCAGTTCTATGAGAGAAAAATAGGATCATGCTTTGAATATAATTTAAATTTTAAATCAACATTCCAGTATTCAATCTCAATTCATCTTATATTTTTATAGTAATTTTGTTTCTTTTTAAAATGTTTTTTCCCCTCCCTTTTATCATGTGCAATATTCTATGGACCCACTTGCTGCTCCCTTATTTCTTTGTATGTGTTTTTTAATTGTTATTATGTACTTTGTCTCTTGCCATGCTGTATCGTATTGTGCTTTTTTTTAACGAATGGTTGAATAAGTAATATTAATACTAATATCATCTAAATGGTCAAATAATTATATTTCCAAACAAGAGGATTTGTAGGGTGTTAACAAAATTCAAGTGATTCTCTCTTGTCAGGTTTCAAAGTCCTATAAAAGGTTATAGGAAGAAAACAGATGATTCTTAGTCTCCAATTCGGCAATTTGTTCGGAACTAGAAGGCTTAAAACTCTGTGTTGAAGTATATGGGTTACTGCTCCAAACAGACAATGGCTTCTCAGGTTGATCCCAGGACCAATGTGTGGGTATTTTGAGATATTCAGAGACTACACAAAATCTCTGACATCCAGAGTATCTCTTTATATTATCAAGCATTATTGATACGTAAAGTATAATTATATAGCCCTTGTTTATAGTGAAGTACGAGATATAAAAGAATATAAAAGCCTTGCTATTCACACTCACTGAAGAATATGCAGCTTCTCTCGGAGTCCACGTAGCACCTCGTTGATGGTGTGCATCTCACCGATGAGCCGGTTGGTCGCTGCTAGATTATGAGACGCCTCCTTCACATGTTCCTTGGGCGCGAATGAGAAAGATGCCAGATTCCCGTCGTCTAGCCACGTCTGACCATATCGGTATTTGGCACTCACTCTCTGGTCTGTTATAAAAATACAGAGAACAAAATTAAAAAGTGTTTCTAATCGAACTAGCACATTATTTCTATAAATTGTGTATTTGACCAAGGACAAAGCAACTCAGGCCTATGGCATTCTGGACATGATCACGAAGGCTTTCAGGCAAATTTCAATGGCCTTGTCCCTAACCTTTTAAAATGTGCAAGGATTGCAATCATTTGTTTAATCTCAACAAGATTCATAAAGGCAATACTATGAGGTATCTAATAGGGGGATATCTCGTGGGCCACTAGGCATGGTTGACTTCATATTGAGGGTTCAGTGACACAAAGAAGTAACTCCATATTTTGCCAACATGAGTATTTGATATCAAAATGTTGCGAAAAATGTGGGTTTTCCAGGAAACACAAAGACTTAACTCCACCAAACACCCCATTGAAGTCGATGGCTAGTCAAACATAGACTTAACTCCTTAAGGCGCAAGTGCTCAGTGACACATAAACCACTTTTTCTCAAAATGGCCAAAATGTAGCTACGTCTTTGTGTCACTGACCCCTCGATATATTGCTTACCTCGTGGATTGAAGCAGATGAGACAGACATACTGGTCAGGTACAGTTGACTTGGTTAGTCCCACACAGCTACTATGCTGCCAGCAGAGACAGCGTTCACACTGGGGAATGGAAGCGGATTGATGAAAGATAAGCTGTTTGTTTTTAAAGTGACTCAGTAACATTGCCTCAGATTCTCAAACAAAATCCTGGATTTAGCTCATGCTGCAATTATAATTATAAACCTTTAGGTCAGTCAGGAATCCCTGTCTGATTATTAATATATTTATGATTGCAAATTGAATTTCCATTTTTCTTTTTCCTAACGGTTTTCATAACACTACAATCTAATGGGGAAAATGAGTATGGTAACACCGGTCACACAAAGATTTTTACTTTTTTGAGGCACTTCATGATATTTTGAAGCGCAATTTTTTTTAGGGCTTCAGTATTGCACCATATCGCAGACACTGATAACATGTAGGGCAATGCATCTCAGATTTAACAATGTTAAACGATGCCTTTAATTGCAAACACAGATATAATCAATGTCAAATCATTCATAAATATCATGTGCCTTAAAAGCAATAATAATATTGACCATAGATAACCATAAGCGCATTTACCTGTAATAAATTAAATGGGTTACACCCTTCTGACGCTGAGCAGAGTCAGTCAAACCAATTAACATTTTTGTTAGCTTAATGAAGTGAAAGGCAAAGAGACAAAAACAGAAAGAGAGAGAGAGAGAGAGACAGAGAGTGAGAGAGAGAGAGAGAGACAGAGAGTGAGAGAGAGAGATAGAGAGAGAGAGGGAAGACAGAGACAGAGAAGCAGTTTAGGATAAAGAAATGTCAGTGGGTGAAAGTTCCTCAACAAAGGATACATAAAAAGAAAGCGAGATAGAGAGAGAGAGAGAGAGTCGGACTAAAACTACACAAAAATAAAAAATAAAGGAGAATGAGCAAGATTAGCAAAACAAAATGTCAAAATCTACCTGGATCATGAAGCCCTCCTCCGTCTTCCGGTAGCAGATACACCTGACTATCTCCCCCTCACCAGCCCCTCTCCCGTGACCTGCATCTATTCTCTCCACACTCCTGAGGAGCTGAGACTTCAAGATGGGGGCAGGATGTCGACTGTAGTTCTCCTTGAACTGGGATACAGGGAGAGGCACTGAGAGAAAGAAAATCACAGAATTGTAAAGATTATACAGTCGAACCTGTCTGTAGCGACCACCCAAGGGAAACACAAAAAGTGGTCTTTGTAGACAGGTTCCTTTAGTACATGTTTCAATGATAAACCATTTTCAAGGGAAACAAAAATGTGGTCTTTGTAGACAGGTGGTCACTAAAGCAGGTTTGACTTAGTTTTGTATTGATGAAGTTTACTTGAATGACATTTTAGGTGATTGATTGGACACTTGCTTCAGGCTTTATCTCATCAAAAATATAGGGTTACAGTTATGGTTGCAGTTGTGCTTTGGGGAAAGTTTAGGGTTAGGGTGAGGTACGGTGTTGCAGCTTTGCAGTTAATAGGAATTTGGCTAATGTCTGAAATTGACCAGGGTACAATTGTTACTTGATGTACAGTCAACAATCATATTATTTGTACCCTTACCAAATTTTGTATTCTTTTAAAGTATGTGAAAAATTCATTCGTCCTGATTTATGTTTCATGAGATTGTGACTTATATAGCTTACATCTAACAGTATTCATCAAAGGCCCTAATTCAACCAGTCCACCTATCATTCTTGAATTACAAAAAATGAAAAATGTCAAATTTACAACAGGTATGAATAATTCATTTGTTAACTGTATGTTCATAAGTGTTTTGTATTGTTCCAAGTTTGACAAACCAGATATGATATAAAATACAGAGAGATACATATTTTTGTTCCACATACAGAAAATCAATAGAGAGCTTTACTTGCAGTCTTCAAGCAAATGAAAGCTCTCTTTATCACAGACAATTTGCTTCTTGTTTAAGAACAATTTGTCAGTCATGTATGAATATCACATAACTATCTTCACAGATCAGCCAACTTACTTTCAAATTGGAATTCCTTCTTCTTTTTCTCCAGGATGTACTCGTCGATATCCTTGTACTTGTGCCCCTTGGTGACTCCCATCTTCCCTCCATCCTTCTGCCTCTTCTTCTTCTTCTTTTTCTTCTCCTTTTCCTTCTTCTTCTTTTTCTTCTTCTTCTTGTCCTTGTGCTTTTTATGTTTGTCCTTGTGTTTCTTGTGTTTGAGCTTGTCCATCTTTGGTACGCCCTCTCGCTTAACGACACCTCCTGCCTCGGCCTTGGACTTGTCTGCTCGGACCACCGGAACGATCGACGGTGTCACGATGCTCCCTGTCGTTGATTTTGAAGATGATGGAGATGTCTTCTCTGTCTTTTTAACATCACTTGTCATCAACAGACCTCCCTTCGTTGTTAAATCTTTTTTACTTGTTTCTCCACCACCCTCACTTGATGAACCCTTCTTATCTTCCTTGGAGCTTTTGTCCGACTTACTCTCGTGTCTCACCCTGCCGGTTGCTCCCGGTGACTCACTCGTCTCTTCGTCTTTCACCTTCTTCTCTGTCTTCATCGTCTGTAGCGCCCTTGGTGATTTAGCTGAACTTGGTTCCTTTGGTGACTTAGCCTCCTTGGGAGGTTTCATCTCCTTGAGAGACTTGATGTCTTTGGTGGAGCCAGAGGGCGATGTCGCAGATGGAGACTTGGGGATCTTGGTGACCTGGGGCGGTGGACTCTTCGGCGACTTCATCAGTTGGGCCAGAGGAGGAGACTTTGGCGACTTCATCAGCAGCTGTGCAGGAGGAGGACTCTTTGGCGACTTCATCAGCTGGGCTGGAGGAGACTTTGGGCTCTTGATCGGCGGTGGGGATCGGGGTGATTTCATCATGACCGGTGTCTCTGGTTTCTTCGCTGCTGTGGCGGTGGGGGAGGTGATCGTGTCTGGAGCCGATGATCGCTTGACAACCAATCTGGCAGGAGGAGAAGATGGGGAGGTTGGGCCGGCTGCTGAGCTGGAATTCCCAGAATCCCTTCTAATTTTTGACGAGGTTGCCTGGGTAGCTGTTGACGGGTAGAAAAAAAATAAAACAAAGAGTAAAGCCCCAAAACAAAATAATCATCATACCTCTAACCAAACAAACATCCTATTTAATAAAGCACTCAATATTTTGTACAGGATTCAGGTTTTTCCACAACACATATCAGTTCAGTATTCCATATTTCTTATGTATGGGTACAAGTTAATACACAAACTGGATCATGGAAGAAAAAAGAAGAAAAGAACAAACATTTTGTACATAACCTTAACTATTCTACTGTTTCAATATGATATACCGTCATTATTACTACTTGAGCTAGATGTGTGTTTCCACAAAGGATAGCATTTTATTTTCCTTCTAATCAAAGGAATATGCATTGTGGAATTTGTTACCATGGAAACACTCTTATGCAAAACAATGCAACAACAAATAAGGACTTCTCCGGCACCTAATGGACCAAGAGAGGTTATGAACAAAGACCATACCCGAATAGTTCCTTTTCCTTGGCCTAACTGCAGACTTGTCTTTATCCTTGTCATACGCTGGACCTGCAGACTCTGCTCCCAGCTCCGTGTGGTAGTACTTCATATGGGACTCCAAGAGACTGGCCTTCCGGAAGGACTTGGTACAGCCGGAAACCTCACACTTGAATTTGTTATGATCCAAGTCCACGATTAACTCTTTAGGTGCAATGACTGTGTGGTTTCAAAGCAAGAGAAAATTGTACAAAACCAGTTTAATATAGTGGGAAAGTTTAAAAATAAAATTGAGTTCTGGTAAAAAAAAAAAAAAATTCTCACAGAATCAAACAAACTTACAGGCCCGAATTCACAAAGGAGGTTTGTCGACAAACCTTGGTTTTCGTACGTCATATGACGCGTTTTACACATTTTTTACAAATCTGGTTTGTAAAGAACAAAAGGAGGTTTGGCGAAACAAAAGGAGGTTTGAGCTCAAACCTTGGTCTGAGCTCAAACCTTGCTTTGTGAATTCGGGCCATTCTGTATGAGCACCGAAAGATGGACCTGTGCGCTATACAAGTAGCCACTATTATTTTTATTATTATTACAAATAAATGTCATTTGCTAAACAATTTTGGTAGAAAATGTATACTGGCTGAGTAATGAGCATAGAAAGAAAGGAAATCAAGGTAAGTAGCCCCGACATTATTTGTGTAGTCCCATATACATCTTTCTGTGTACAGTGCTTGTTACTTTACTAAGACTGGGCCAAATTAATTATGATTTTGATGATTCCAGAACCTTGCAGTACACACCTATACTTATGCTAGATGATCAACCTTTTATGATCGATTCCACACCGTTTCTTTCATAATGCAATCGAATGACAAGTACTCAACTTTATCTTTAATATATTGGGAAAGTTTAAGCAAGCCTTTTCATAAATACAAATGAATGGATGGACATTTGATATCTTCAAAGAACAGAGGCATAACAACAACAAAATTAAATTAGGGAAATACTTTAGAGTAGGCCTAGGAGGGTAAAGCAATATCATAACTACCAAGATGGACACAAAAAAAGATAATCAATAAATGGAGCAGCTAGTCTGACTGTACTTACATTTTGTTGGATCCTTCAGGTGGCCAATTTGAGTATTGGCAAACACTGCAAAAAATACAAGAAAACAAACAAAATGCATATCAATTTAATCATCATAATCCATTTTCAGCTATGACTGTGTGATAGATTTGTAATCATATTAAATCTGGTACAACCCATTTTCAATTTCCTATTTGTTTTCTCCCTTTTCAATCTAGTAAATATTAAAGACAAAACCTCACAATCCCCCACCTACTGATGATATGACTTTAAATGGTTCTAAAGTTGACTCTTCCCTTCATGCAAACTCATTTAATTCATTTTTTACAAACATCGGACCCGAACTTGCAAGCAAGATTAATAGCCGAAATGCGCATTTCACGGATTATCTCCCCCAACCTAATCCACATTCTCTGTTCTTGAGCCCTACGAACCCCACCGAAATTATCAATATTACACGTTCTCTTAACAACTCCAAATCTCACGGGCATGATAGAATTAGTGTGTCTCTTTTAAAAGAAATAATCCACCCACTTGCTAACCCTCTTAGTCACATTTTCAATAAATCATTATCACAAGGTGTTTTTCCGGACTTATTCAAAATCGCCAAAATCAATCCAATTTTCAAAAAAGACAATCCTCATGAAATTACGAATTATCGCCCCATATCTCTACTCCCAAGTATATCCAAAATTTTTGAAAAAATAGTATATAATAGACTCTATGAATTTATCAACAAACACAATTTGCTAACTTCTAATCAATATGGCTTCAGAAAAAATTACTCAACAAACCTGGCTTTAATCCAAATTTATGATAAAATTACAAACGCCATAGCTAACAAAGAACATGTCATTGGTATATTTTGTGACCTCAGTAAGGCATTCGATACACTTAATCACGATATTTTACTTTCAAAACTTAATTATTATGGTATACGAGGTCAATCACTCCTTTGGTTTAAAGATTATTTAAGAAATCGAAGACAATATGTCACATTTAATGGTTATGACTCTGATTCACTTTTAGTTCAATGTGGTGTCCCTCAAGGCTCCATTCTAGGCCCACTGTTATTTCTGCTATATGTCAATGACATTATTAATACATCCTCCATTTTATCTTTTGTATTATTCGCCGACGACACAAATATCTTTTTTTCTCATAAAAATCTCACTTCCTTAAACAACATATTAAATCATGAAATAAACAAAGTATCACAATGGTTTAAAGCTAACAAACTATCTTTGAACACAAAAAAGACCCACTTCATCTATTTTAAACACCATTCTCATATTACTGATACTCCAATTCACTTACAGATTGACGGCATGCCATTAGAGCAGAAAACTCACTCTAGATTTTTAGGTGTTATCATAGATCAAACTTTATCTTGGAATGAACATCTGCACCATATCATAACAAGTATCTCAAAAAGTATTGGAATAATTTCCAAGTTAAGATTTATTTTACCTCATAAAACTTTATTTTTATTGTATAATTCGTTAGTACTCCCATATATAACCTACTGTAACGTTGTTTGGGCTAGTTGTGGTTCTACAAAGCTGTCTCCTATTTTTAAACTACAAAAGAGAGCAATTCGCATTTGTACAGGATCGCATTACTTGGCCCACACCGATCCTTTATTTTTTAAACAAAAAGCACTAAAAATTGCCGACTTATATACTATTCAAATAGCTATCATTATGTTTAAGTATATTAATAATCTGCTCCCTTCGTCTTTTGATGACATGTTTAAGTTCAATAGCTCTGTCCATACCTACCCAACTCGCATATCCGGAAACTTTCATCTCACAAACCCAAGACTGTTAATTGCCTCTAAATCAATTCGTCATCATGGTCCAGACATCTGGAATAATCTTTCAGACAAAATTAAATCTTGTTCGACCATATACTCCTTGAAAGCCACTCTAAAAAAAACTATCATTCAATCGTATGAATCCCATACTGCAAATTAATATATTCACATAAATATTCACATTCGTCATTCAATATCCTCATTTTACTCAACTGCTACATACAGCACCAGCACCTGCACCTGCAATGCACCCACTTGACCAGTAAATATCAATTTCAGTCACGAATCTTTTTATGAGGCCGCCATCAATTTCAAGCCTTACCGCTCACGATGGCGGTCTCCTGCGTTCATTGATTGGATTATATATTATATTATATGTGTTATATTATATTATATTATATGTGAGAATATCTATAGGTGTATATGTGTATGTATGTATGCATGTGCTGTGTATATGTATGTATATATGTATATATGGGTATATATCTATAAAAAAAAAAATTAAGCTCACTTCCTTATTTTGTATTCATTATGTATCATGACTATATTGTTTATCTTATGAATTGTTTTGTATATTATCTTTGTAAACACATTTTATATTATGTATTGTATTATTTTGAACGCAGAAATAAAAGCAAACAAACAAACAAACAAACAAACAATGACTTGTTTCACAATTTCTTGTATTCTGTCGACCAGAGACATTGTTGATGTATAAAGCGCTATTTAAACACAGAATATTACTATAATCATTATTGTTGTTCTAAATGGCTCTTGGGTCAATTGGATGTGTACTTACAAGGTTCCTTTGAAGCGATAGCTCGTAGTTTCTCCAGATTCTTAGCCACCTCAAGACGCTCGTCCATTGAGATGTGTTCCACCAGAGGAATAATCACATGACCTGAACATTTTTTGGAGACAAAGGACAGAATAATGAAAACAGTATTGATTGCATCGTCTGCAAACATGACCAACAGTGAATCTGGATTTTATAAATGCTAACTACATGCATGCATGCATGCTGTGCACTAAATGGTATACGCACCTGTATTCTAAGGGAGGTTTTACTTGTTAAGTCATGAAACCAACAACTAGCTGTCTAATCAAGACACACTTCTGCCAAACATATCAATGCAGAGATGCCAACCTCTTGACACACAACAAAACAGACTGAGTATCTTTAAAAATCAGATTTTGGAGAGAAAAATCAACATTACCACTGGCCCATTGGCCCTGGGCCAGTAAAATTTCAGTAAATTGTTTTACTGGTAAGAACGTTCAAGTAAAATGTTTGCTCTTTCATTCAAATTTAATGAGAAAATTGTAAAGTTTTTGTTGGGGTTGCGGGTTTACTTGTATATGTTTCTATGCGATTCCATGGTTTTTATGGAGTTTCCTTTTTTTGTTGTTGAAAGATGAAGAATCGTATTTTAAGAGGTGATATAGTATTATCGTATTTCACTCTTATTATCGTATTAAATACGATTTAATCGTACTGGTTTGCACCTCTGTCAATGTTCATAAAATACATGAACCCCACTGGATGCATCTTAACTACAATCACTACATAAAGTTTAGCCTTGGTAAAATTTGACATTGAGAAAAAGGTTGAATGAAATAAGCAATTCATGAGAGAAAACAAATCAACCAAAGCTGTGCATCTTCATAATTCTTGTCATGAAGTATAGTAAAGTATAAAATTGTGAATACTATACTTTCGGTATTACATTCTTCCGGTATTTCATTCATGAAAAGGCTCTCGACTTATATTTATTTGGCTAAAACAGAGCCCCCCCTTGAGAGGTTAAAAAAAACAATGGAACTAATAACAGAAAATAATGATGAAAATAAAAAGAATATAAAACTATTTACCTGGTCTACCTCTCGCTGGTGGGGTAGGGGTAGCTCCTGCTGCAGCCGGTGGAACAGGTACTGGAGCTTTACCTAATGGTGAAAAACAAAGGTGGTAGGAAATAGGGTAAATGTCAATTCTAATACAGTCAAACCTATCTATAGCGCCCGCCCAAGGGAAACACAAAAAGTGATCTTTGTAGACAGGTTCCTTTAGTACATGTTTCAATGAAAAAACACTTTCAAGGGAAATGAAAATGAGGTCTTTGTAGACAGGTGGTCACGAAAGCAGGTTTGACTGTACATCCATCCTTGAGTCTCGTTCAATAACATTATCAAAATTTTGACAGCACTTGGAACAATGACAACTAGCAATTTCACTGATAATTTCGACTGACTTCTGAATTACCGCATTCTTGTATGCTAATACAGGAAACGAATGGTTACTATATGCAATGGCTCAGGTTGACATCTTATGAAGTAGTTTAATCTTTCAAGAATAATTAGAATATCGTCACTAAAAAAGGGTAATTAGTAGAATTTCAACAAATTATGAGAATGGATAAGTCAATGAAATCCACATTGTAACAAAGAGGTAGTACATTACAGACAGATAATACATTGGAAACCATGACAGAAATGATTGCAAATTGTGAGTGTAGCAATGGTGATGATTGTAGCAATGGTGGTGATTGCAAAACATTGTAGGCTAAACATCAGCAAATGGCTGTGGAATTTTTCAGACTTATTAATGGAAGTGAAAGAGCAGATGATATGCAATTGATTGTGCTATTGTTACCATACATAATAATTTGTATTTCATAAAAATACAGTCTGTAATATCCAATTGCAAACATGTACATGTATATGAGAAAATTGAGATTTTTTTTGGTTTAAATGCTGGTCACTTCCAAAATCATAATTATTTCTGAAAATGTATTTAACACATGAAACAAATGACAGAAAACATCATCTGTTAGAAGCCACAAAAGCATTCACGCAATGTACAAGTGGATGACTTAATGTTGCTCCAAACAGATAATATACAAATTTATGACAAAATAATGCAATCTTTAGAAATGAAATGCTTTTTCCCCTCAAGTGTCACAAAATGCACAAGGTAACTTTTTAAGAGCAGGCACATTTACTTAGAGCAATAGAGGCAACAAATATTTTAGGATACCTGACATTAAAAAGTACCAAAAGAGACAATTTAATGAGCAAAAAAGAACTAATAATATTGCACTATACACAATGCTTTACATACATTATTTATGCAGGGAGAAGTTGCAGGAAACTAGTTTTTATCGGACAGCCATGCAATTCAAACTGAATAGTACTCTACCAAATCATAACGGTGTTTGATTTAACAGCATGCTAGGTCACAAATATTCTTAACACAGTACATTTCTAAAACATTTTTAGCCATATTGACAGAAGCAATGGGCAGAAAATGATAAAGTCAATTTGCTACTGACTAGTTAGAAACCCCCTTCAGCCTTCACAATGCTAGGCAAGATGAGTATTATCTTAATGTTCTTAAAAGTACCGGTATGCTTTTTTGTTATGTTAGACAATTTGGCTTAGGTCATTATCTGAACAGAAATGGGCAAACAATTTACAAAGAAGTTTATTTTTTATTCTTAACACGTTCTAAAATTTACTGGTAGTTATTGATCGATATCTCTCCGCTGTTAATCCCTTCCTTTTAGTAGTTTACTATCAACACATTTAGATTCTGTTATGTTATATGAAATGCAAATGTTTAATGTAAATTATAAAATAAAGAATATCCCATACAAATTCGTGACAACTTCAGTTACACTAATTTCAATAAGAATTTGCACTATGAGGGTTAAACATTTCCTGATTTTTCAATACTGAAATGAGAAGAAAACATTTATGCGAAACCACTTTAAGCCCCTCTGCACTGGTTTTAGCTACTTGCGCCTTCTATATAGCAAACAATGCCTAATCAGTGACCATTGGTAACCCATGGTCCCCTTTTTTTAAAGTTAATTGAGAGCTGATTTGATGAGATAACCCAGTCAGACCGCAGCCGGTGCGAAAACCCTCTATTTTACTCAGCACGTATGCAAGAATTTACGTGTCTTGCATACGTAATGAGTAGTGCAGACGGTCTTCCCGATCGGCAATTTTTGCCTTTATAATTGTTCATTTCTCATGAAATGGGTCTTATTTTAAAGATAAGAAGTTGCACTATCTACATGTATATACTTATATGACAATCATGTTAGATATATTTTGGAAACAGATATTTCGCCTTGAAAATGGGGTTTTTCGACGATAAATCTATCTAAAGAGTAGGGCTGATTTTCACATAGAAATCATTCTTGCGTCAAGAAGATGTTATAATCAGCATAAAGCATAAATATTTTTCTTTACAATGATATCAAAATTATTATATTTTACGCTGTCCCAAAGTCAGGAACCAAAAAAGATCACGCTCATGTTCATGAATAATTTAAAAAAGTAGTAAATTTTGCCGATGTGATAATAGAGAGTTCTGATTGGTCAACTACGTCAACTACGTCACATATGTTTCGCTTTGGTTTATTAACATTCTGAATACCACATTTTGGTAACCATGCGTTGTGGCGTGCGCCTGTAATGCACGTGCGCGTAAGCCATCTTGACTACAATCTAAGGACCCGAGATCAAATACCTCACCTGCCATGAAGATGATTCTTTTCTACTATATTTCTTTTTTAATCATTTTTCTAAATTTTTTTTCGGCTAGTCGATGGCGCGGCGGAGCTCCCTGGAGTTTAATAATCAGTTATGCATTGCCATTGCTCAGACGGCGAGCGTGCACGAGTATGAAATCACACAATTTCGTGCTATCATAAAAAGAACAAATTGGTAATTTCCGGGTTTTTGAGGTCTTAATTACTATGATTATAAAAAGAACATGATTTTGCGTCAATTAGGTTTTGACATATTTTTGATCAGTGACTTTTCATCTTTCGAACGAATCTCAAAGTGGACAAATTTATTTTGTCCCAAAGTCAGGAACCAAAAGTGAAATTCCCGGGTCAAAACAGCAGTTGAAATGTTACAAAAATAACGTCAATAAAAGTTGTGAAAAATTATTGTTTACAAATTGCGAAATATGGCAAATTACATATCAAACTGATGCTGAAAATCTCGAGAGTGACTTTCCGTTGCATGCTGCCATGTTGAATTAAGTTAACGACCAAAAACGCAGCTACATGTACACCCCTACAAATCTCACTGAAAAGCGCATGGAAATTCAGCAGACGTAAATGTTATGTGATCGCCAGATATCGCTGAGTAAAAATCAGCTTTCAGCCTCATTAACGCGCGCGCTGCGGTCTGACTGAACCACCTGTCAGTGACCATGCAGGAAAGTCTAATCCCTCCTGGCCAAACTATTGCAGAGGGGCTTTAACAGAAATAAATGCCCAGATATCAAAAAGAAAAGAAAAATAATCTGCAGGTTAGAGGTTAAGGAAACACAGGCACATATAACTTCATCTCAACACCTATGTGGGTCTACCAAGACCACTCTTATTTCATCAACATACTTTTGTCTGGAATTTGACTGCTGCCCTCTACAGATGCTTGAGGGGCAGTGCTTGTTCTTTCTTGCACAGTAGGAGCTAGAGTTTCGGGTAAAGAGTACCGATTCATATATGTTTTTCTACCGAACTAAGGATTTATATTACATGAACAAATTCTCATTCGACAATAATCATTACTTCGACTTGGGCTTTTCACTTATATGTATGAAACACGAATATGCTTGTTTTTTTTAGGTAATCAGGTCTTGTTATAAATTCATTCTTTCCATGCAGTTTTAAGTCTTGTTTGCCAGTGTAAACTTATATATGTAAATAAGCAATATGAATTTAAATCATTAAAAATATAACAGGTTAGGGGGTGTTTCACAAAGATCCTAAGTCGAACTTAACTCTAAGTCGGACTTCAAAGTTATGGAGAGCCATTTGTAGCCTTAGGATAAAATATATTCCAAAGCAAAAACTCAAGTATTTTAGACTTTTCATAAATTCTACATCAAGAACATGAAATCTCCTTGATAAAAGAAGATATGAATGATTTGAATCAACATTTTATACCTTTTAAAATAACTTTTAAAAATATTCTCAAAGATGCTACAGCTTTCCATTATTGTTAAGTTTAACTTAGGATCTTTGTGAAACACCCCCAGGTCTTACAGTACTTATTGTAGATAATCATCACCTCACCCATAGGGCAAAGTTTGCATTACAAAACTGCTATTTGAAAGCTTTGAAAGCTTCAGCTGGGGTGACATGTTTATAAACAAAAGCTTGACACTTGTTACAGAATTTCTGACGATTAGTACGGTAAGCTTTAATATATAATCAAGAAATAATTAAAAAGAACAAAGTAAGTTGCATGGGATATAAATAGTGCAACCAGCAACAGGTACAAATCGACAAAAGCTTGCTGATCATTGCACACACTGAATTCACCAACACAGGTATGGATATATGGGGCAATACATTTTACAGTTTCCAAATAGACCCCATGTTCCTTTATTTGTATGCCCATTACTCTACTTTATTAATTTCCTATCAAGGTCATTGTGGTACAGTGGTTCATACACTTGACTCTCGATCCAAGGGTTGAGGCTTCGAATCCCAGCTGGGCATTAAGGTCCTTCCGCAAGACATTAATCAACATTTCCCACTCTCTACCCAGGTGTAAATGGTTACCTGGCAAATGCTGGGGTAATAATTATTACAAAGCCCTAAGGAATAACAGCATTGAAGCTGAACATGCCTTCCTGGGTGAAAAATATTATTAACATTAATTAAGATTATTATTATTATCATCATTCATCATTTGTATTACTATCATCTTTATTATCCAGCAAGTTTTCAATAATTTTTCTATTAATCTAGTGTGAATTTTCTTGGGACTTTCACCATCAGTTCTCAAAGCAACAATGAAAGACGTTTGGGTTAGGTCAGCAAAAGAGCCATTAAGAAATGACTTTTACCTTGAGTTGTAGAACTGCTAGCTGATCGGAGTTCTTTTCCCTGATGGCTACCTGAGGGCCTACCCACATGCCTAGACCTTGGGGTAGTGGTGGGCTCAGTTAAAGCAAGCTGATATGGTATTAAAAAAAGAAGAAGAGGAATCATTCTGACAATGTAAAATAAATTATCCTTATTGGGAAAACACAAAGAAGACTTAGTTTTTCAAGATAATATGAATTAAATAAAAACTCACTCATGATGTCCATACCTGACATTCAACCTTTTTTAATAAATTAAGTATGCATCACATTCTCAGCTAAGCAAAATGGTACTCTTCTGTTTGAATACCACTAAAGCATGATTGTAAATTTGTCATGTTCTAATTATATCTTCTATAACTGGGAACTCCCAAAAACAAATAATTAGAAGAAAAAAATAGAATGTGTAGTAAGCCAGGCATATCTCTCAAGCACTGCATAAATCATGTGTTGTTAGTCCCAGTCCTTCCCCTCCCTATTTTGGGTAAAATGGGGATTTCACAGCATCCAAACAAGCTCGTAATTATTCTTGATAGAAAGGCTACTTAACCCTACAACTTTGAAATGGAATGATAGCATAACAGATTTACTTACCTTAACACCAACCCTCTCTCTCTTTTCCTCTTTCTTCTTAAAACCTCCCATCAAAAAGTGCCCTCCTTTCCTGGCCGGCACCGGTGCAGGCGCATCTGGTGACAGCTTTGCAAACTTTGACCTTTTTGGATCAACATCTGTAGCCTTTGGTGATTTGACCTCCTCTGTACTCCTTCTTGACCTCCGACCTTCTTCGCTAAGATTTCTTGACCTCCGACCCTCTTCGCTAACATTTCTTGACCTTCGACCCTCTTCGCTAACATTTCTTGACCTCCGACCTTCTTCGCCAAGATTGCTTATGACCTCTTCACTTGACCCTTGAACCTGCTCTGTGCTGGACCTTGACCTTTTGACCTTTGCAGCACTGGTAGAGGGGGTAGATGAGGAAGTCGAGAGCTTTCTCTTACGCTCCTCTGGAGGGCTAGATCCGGTACTGGATGAGGCTGTAAGACAGAAATTAGAGTGTAATCAAGTAAATAGATATTTTTCTTCAAACATGAAAAACTTCTGATTGTCAGACATTAAAGTCAGATGTTGATAGTTAGAATACTGAAAGCAGCACAAAACCTCAAGAGAGAGATTTTTTAAATTTTTTGTTGAGACATACAAACAAATGAGATATCTTTAAAAGATTTTGTTTCTATAATTGCAACCTGATCTTGATATCGTTACAATAGAAAAAATGGCTCACACAGAAAGCTTCATGCATAAACCGTCACAAAAATGTCTTCAATGATTTTATAAAGAAAAGCTTTACTTAGTCCATAGATTTATGATGTGCAGAAATCAATCTCTCCATAATTTTTGTTGTTGGAATATCTAAAAATGAATCAAGTCATGAAATGAAATTAAGAAATTAAGAAAAAAAAATCCAAGGAGATTTCATTAAGATATTCTTCTCCATTTTCTGTTTTTACAGCCTCATCCAGTGACAGATCTTTTTTTCTATTCAATTATTTACTCTTTAAAGGTAATGCAAGATGAAGAGGTTGACACTTGGCACTCCATAAGCTGAGGGGAACAAATGGTTGGGGTTTAAAGGTAAAGACCAGTAATGGTCATGCGATTGCATTGTGAAAGAAACGTTGTGGAATCGATCAGAAAAGGTTGATCATCTAGCATCTAGCATCTGCAAGGTTCTGGAATCATCAAAATGATTAGAAATTTGGCCCATTCTTCGTAAAGTTACAAGCACTATACACAGAAAGATGTATATGGGACTACCCTATATCTCTCACATGACCATGAGAGAAACAAATTTACCAAATATATGAATTAGTAGGCGGTTTCCCGGCAAATTTTTTATCATCATGTATTAGTCAAAACATATTCTTTCACATGATTGGTAATGAGAGCTTCCATTTCATTTTTTGAAATTGGGGCGTTTCCAATACTGGTCTTTACCTTTAAACCTGACCTCACATCAGTGCACCCTAATGACCTTTGGCCTATGAACCTTACCTGAAGATGGAGGGCGTGATTTCCTCGCTTCTGCCCTCATTCTGTTTGCTTTCCTCTGTGCAGCGTTGCGCTGTGCTCTCTCTATTTGTGGCTGAAGGTTGCTGAAAAAATCCTGATGGGGAAGAGAAAGATAGTATTGAAATCTCATACTTAAAGATAAACTTTAGTACTGGTAATGCGATTGCATTGTGAAAGAAAAGGTGTGGAAAGGATCAGAAACAGTTGATCATGTAGCATGTAATTATTGGTGTGCACTGCAAGGTTCTGGAGTCATCAAAATCATAATAAATTCGACCGAGTCTTGGTAAAGTAACAAGCACTGTACACTGAAAGCTATATATGGGACAACACAAATGGTTTCGGGGCTAGTACTACCATGATTTCCTTGTCTTTCTATGCTCATTTCTCAGCCAGTATACATTTTCTTCCAAAATTGTTTGGCACATGTCATTTATTTGTAATCTTTAACATTCAGTGTACGTTTCGTTTGATTCTGTGAGAATTAATTTTCTTTTTTTTTACCAGAACTGGAGTTTATCTTTAATTTATCCAACTCAGACCTCTAATGATTGGCCATTTTCTTTGTTATAGGGTGATCTTATGGTGCTTGAAGGACCAGGGCCCTGTTTCATAAAACTTGTTATCAATAACAAGTTACAAGCTACTGTTATAAGCTACTGAAATCGTGGCATTCGATTGGCTGAGAGCAAAGTTGTCATAGAAGATGAGCATTTGTTATTGATAGCAAGTGTGTTTGTGAAACAGGGCACAGATCTGAATAAATTTATAAATAAATAAAATTTAAAAAATAATAAATAAAAATTGGACCTACTTAAAAGGCAAGAAATGTATATATAAAGTTTTATATACCTCACTTAAGAAATCCAGCCATCTGATTGGTTGAATTGCATTCATAAACTTCAACTGTTCCTGTAAAATTCTCGGTAACCATGCTTAAAACATTTCACTATTTTTAATAACCATGGTTATTAAAAATAGTTGGTCAGCCTCCATGGTTACCCCATAGGTTTACATGTTAAAAAATGGTTTGAGCGATGGAGGATACCTTATGTGTGCGAAGGATTGGTCGGTAATTTCAATACAATTGAATCTCGATCGATCTTACCGACAATTTTATCTTGCATTGTTGACATGAAGACGAAAATAAACTCTCAAAAACAAAAAAACAACATCTGCCGATAGATCTTGATCTAAGTTCGTGCCAATATGCATTGCAAAAGTAAAAGAAGGGTCCGTTTCATGGAGCTTTTGCGAAGCATCCCTCACGCGGAGCCGTTTGCAATCCATTTTAATGTATATATTGGAGAAAACTGCCAACCATCTTAACGGCGTCGATAGCCGAGTGGTCTAAGCGTTGGTTTTCGATATACCTCTTGTTGTACGCAAGAGTTCGAATCCCGTCTTCGACAAAAATGAAAAATATTTTTTATTTTTTATTTTTTAGTCTATTTTTTTTCGGCATATAAAAGTATTAATGACTGCTTTAATATTCGAGAAATAGTTGTTTTCATACGCTCTCGGGAAGGTTACAATTGGGCTATTCCCCTCGGCAAGCCTCGGGGAATAGCACAATTCTAACCTTCCCTTGAGCGTAATAAAACAACTATTTCTCTCAAAGCAGTCATTAATACTATACTATAACGAAAAGTAAAAGAGAATAAGGAAAAGTAGAAGAGAATGAGGAAAAGTTTGAAAAATGTAATAAAAAGGAGAGAGAGGAGAAAAAGGAGAGAGAGGAGAAAAAGGAGAAAGAGGAGAAAAAGGAGAGAGAGAGGGGAAAAAGGAGCTTACCTGTTTCTTGAGCGCCTCTGGCATATACCTGACGTTGATACCCTGGACATTTTTCTCAATTCCATCGTAGAATATAATTCGGTAACTCCCAGACACATTGACGCCAACGATGATGCCTGGGTAGTAGCGACAGTCAGACCATCGGGCCAACACCTCATCACCGATCTTGTGATTCTAAAAGTAGGAATAAATAACAAGCAAGTGTTACTATGGCATGTCATTTAAAGGCATCATTTAAAAATGTTAAATCTGAGATGCAGGGCCCTACGTGTTATCAGTGTCTCTGATATGGTGCAATATTGAAGCCCTAAACAAAATTGCGCTTCAAAATGATCATGAAGTGCCTCAAAAAAGTAAAAATCTTTGAGTGACCGGTTTTACCATACTCGTTTTTCCCAATGGACTGTAGTGTTATAAAGACCATTAAGAAAACAAAAAATGAAATTTTGATTACCAATCATAAATATCTTGATAATCAGATAGGCGATGGGCTTGTAAAAGTCATGGGGTTCCTGAATGACATAAATAATCATGATTGCAGCATGAGCTAAATCCAGTCAATGTTAGTGAGTCACATTAATGCTAACACAGGGAATTTGCTTGTCAGTAGACTACATGACTGTCCATTTAGCCAAAGTTTGTATGTGGGTGGAACTGTCGAAGATCAAAGGTAACAAACTTTTTTTGTTCAATGGTTCTTAAAAACCCACTTTTCTTCTAAAAGAGAGTGCGTCATTGTTATAAAATGACACAATGGTTAATCAAGGTGAACAGACATTCATGAAATTTTGGCAGCACTTTATCAACAGAGACCCAACAACATTTTAGTATCGAGCTCCACTACAGCACTTGAAAATCATGAACATCAGGACAGGATACCTAATGTACCTTCTCCCTCTCATATTAAAAAAAAGTTGTGATCTATGGTCAGAAATTCTCTTACCCCAGCGGGAGCCTCCTTAAATCCATCCTTGCGATTGGACATCCGGGCGAGTGGGCGGAGCTTAGGGGTGTTGTAGGGGACCCATTCATCGTAGCGCGAGTTCCAGCCTTCAAAATGGATCTGTATCTGGTTGCCCTTCTCATCGACCTGTAGGATCTTGGCTGGATACCTACATGGAGATGAAAAGAAAAAAGAAAACCACACAAAGGTCGTTTAGGTCAAAAAGATATGAAGAAACATCAGAATGAATGATATATATTTTGCCAACAATTTCTCCAAAGTCTATTTTTAACATTACTAAAAATCCTAAATTTGTTCTTCAAGCCTTGGTGCAACATTAAACCTGGCCCTGCACATGATCTAGATCTTATAACGAACTATGACCTAACCTCATGTGTACGACATTGACGTAAAGTATGGAAAAGGTTTAAACGTGAGATATTCATAAAAAATTTGCCATGGCTTCGTTTTTGCTCCATTTAAATTAGATTTCATTCCATACCTTGACCACAAAGCTTATAGTACCTTAACTAGGCCTGAGTCGGTACAGTCAGTCACACCGAATCCCGACCAGACAAAGACAAAGATTTTTTTTGAAAGCCGTTTTATTATTCTAACATTTATGTTTTTAAACCTGATTGGCACTAAAAATAGCCAAACATGGCTGAAAATAATGTAAAATGGGAGAATATCTCAATCTGAGCCGAGGTACCCATGTTTTGATTTATTTGATTGATAAAAGGTCCACCACTCTCTGAAATATAACCATAGAAAACATTGTTGGGGGTAATGATTTAAATATGTCATTGAACATGAGCGTTTAGCTTATCAAAAGTCTTCAAAAATAAATTGCATTTTTCCACCTGGTGACTTACCAATTGTTCTTGTAGTCCATTGCCTCCAGCTTGAAACCAGGTTCAAAATCAAAGCCTATTCTAGTCATCTTGCTTCTGGGTTTAGGGGGCGAGGGTTTGCCCTCCACGAGAGCATCTTTTGGATTGCTAAGGTTCCTCTTGTCCACATGTGACTGCAGAAAAACAGGTTGCAATATGAGGTTCATGATTATAGAGTATTAGGCTGAAAAGAACATTGGTCGTTATTTTGTACCTCCTTACCATATTCAAGCACATATACATGTCTGGAAATTTATAAAGGATTATCTCAAAATATCTTTAATATATCATTTATTTTGTTTCCATTCTAATAATGATATTGTTTTTTCCAAAAACAATAAAAAATTGTTAGACTACATGTAGGGCCAAAAAAAACAAAAAACATGTTTAGCGTCCTGTTTTTTCGAAAAATAGGAAGGAGGAGGCCCTTTTTTATTTTTTTTCTCTTTCAAAATGGCCGCTCAAAATGGCCGCTCGGTACATTTTCCCTGACAGTCGGGGCTATTTTTTTTCAAGATGGCAGCCGACAATTTTTTTTTTTTTTACCGTCATTAACGGTGTATAAACCGCACCTTTGTGGCGCCGAAAAAAATTCAAAGTCGGGGGTGCGGTTTATACATGGTACACCAAAAAAAAAAGCTTTTTTTTTTTTAAGGGCGAAAAAGAGGGATGCGGTTAATACAACGTTAATTACGGTAATCAGAAATAGAGCCATTTTAGCAGTGTTTTTCATGTTTTTTTTCTTTCAAAGAAAAAAAAAAATTCAAAAAAATAAAAAATAGGAGGCCGCCCCCAAAAAGGAAGCAGGCGGGGACGCTAAACATGTATATTTTTTTTAATGGCCTAACTTACAGGATGTAAAATGGATTGTCACACAGGTAGTGGGTAAAGATATAGAATTTTTTGAATGACCAATATATATATCTTAGGTTCCCACATATTTAATGATGTCCACTTGCTAATAATCGATTGAATCTCTTCAAACATTCCAGCCAGTTTTCCTATTTTCCTGGCTTCATTCAAATTGACTTGCAATGAAAGCTGGATCGCCCTTCAAGTTTTACTCATTGTCTAAAGACATTTTTATTCCAGTTGATCATTTATGAATCTCCCGAACAATCAAGATCTCTAAATTTACCTTACTCCTGCTTAGCTCTCGACTCCTCTCACTCTTGGACAGTTTATCCCGCCTCTCGCGTTCCTCTCTGTTCTCTCTCCGCTTTTGAGTCGAGTTGCGCATGGCACGCAGCTTAGTGCTATTGGTAGATTCCCCTGCGAACCTTCCACTCTCATCGAAACTCCCTGTGGTGCTGCTACGACTAGAAAGCGTCCCTGGGGTTGAGGGTTTGTAATCGCTGGAAAACGGGGATGATGGGAGCCTGATGCTGGACTTGTTTTCGCTTGACCGGGAGGAGGTCGGCGAACATGGCTGCCTCATGCCACGGTCACGGTCAACGTTCAAAGGTATCGTCCTCTGACTGTCACTTGAAGCGCTTGATGACCGTGCACTCTCAGATGGAGGAATGCTGAACCGGGTTTCCTCCGGTTTTGTCTTAGACCCCTCCCTTTCCATTCTAGCCTTTGTTTCTTTGTTGGTAGCACTGCTACTACATGGTGTAGCTTCCTCTTTAGAAGAAACGCCTCTTTTGCTCGTCTTGTCCTGTATAGGTGATGTATTGTCATCTGCCGGACTCCCTCTTGCCGGACTTTTTACATGACTCTTACTAACCGGTTCATGAATGATCTCAAAACCCTCAAAGTCACCTCCACCTACTCGCGTGATCTTCACGTTATATTCCAAATCACCCTCATCACCGACCTCCATACTGGTCCGACCATCTTTGGAACTATCCTCATCCTCCTCTGGAATCTCCACCATTAAAGGACCATCTTTTTCTAAACTGTCTCCAAGTGAAGAACCGTCTTTATCCAGACTCCCCCCCAGCAAGGCATCTGTGTCTTCATCGCTAGAGTCAGAATCATCTGCAATGAGCAACATATCCATGTCATCGCTCGACAGAGAGTCATCCGCGTCCTCATCATCCTCCATCTTTTCTGTAACCAATGCGGTCCCTTCAACATCCATTGAAGGGTCAACATCTTGTGTCTTCTCGCTATCTTTAACCACAGCAGGCTCTTCTTCCTTTTCATCTTCAAGAACTACTACTTCCATATGACCAGACTTGCTCTCCGTAAGTCCATCATCTTCAGTGGCCTCAGTAGAACTAGAGCTGCTCTCTGAACAGCCGTCCTCGTCAGGAATTAATATCTCCTTGGGACCAGCACCACTCTCAGGAGGTCCATCATCTCTTGTTAAATCGGTTGGGAGAGTCGATTCTTCATCTGCCATTGTAGCAGTACTGAAAGAAACAAGGTAGAGCTATAGCAGTGATTTGACAGAAGAAACACTTCAAAAGTTAAGTTTTATCATGATCTTACACTCAAATTCCTTTGTTCAGTTTTTTTGGAATAAATAAGAGAAACATGTTTGCGGAGGTATTGTTAGCAACAGGGCTCAAATAAATTTTTTGTTCATGGGGGCTCTTCCCAAAAAAAAGAGCCCCCGTGAGACTCTTTTAGAACTGGCGGGGGGCTCTTTTTTATACAAATTTCCATTGAATTGGTACACATGATACTCCTCAATGCTTTGCTTTTTCATCATTATCATTCATTTAAGTCAGCATTTTCCCTCTTACAAATTTACAAGTTACATAGCTTCTACTGACTTTCATTCCGTGATGACATTCTCTCGATTTCTTCCCATTCTGCACATTATTTCTTCCTCATTATTCGGAGTAACCTTCACATTCTTTCTTTACTATACGTCTTTATCCAGGGGCGGATCATTAGCTTTTTGCCAAAGGGGGGATTTGCCCAATACAGAGCATCGTCCATGAGCTGCATAGCGGCGGGGCGATCTTTTTAGGTGTGCTATTTTGAACCCCCGTAAGTGATGTTTTCCTGGCATCTACTTACATGCGGAGCATCTTCCACGAGCCGCATGTAGTGGCGAGGCGATTTGTTGTTGTTGATATTTTGAACCCCCTTAAGTGTTGTTTTCCTCCGTATTTCGCATCGATCGCCAGCACGCGGATCGGGAATAAGAATCGTTCGTGAAATTATGCGGACGATCCTTATTTTTTAGGACCGTCTCTGCCCGTTTACGAAGACGATCCTCATTCTCATTCAGCAGCGCCCCTACTGATTACTGACTAGGTAGTAATTAGTTCGATCTAAGTATGTATATAATGTGTTTGTGCAAGTGGCTGGAGCTGTGTGCAAGTGGCTGTGTGCAAGTGGCGCTGTGTGCATGTGGAGCTGTGCGCTGCGTGCATGGATCGCGCTCGTGGGCCGTGGCTTTCCCCGAGCTCAGCTGCGTGATCTATCTAACAGTACACTATCTACATTCATTCAACTCAAGCTCAAACTCAAAGTTCAAACCTCAAACAAATAATTGTGTTATCAAAGATTTAACACTAGAGTCTAACGATTATGATCACATTTTAAAACATCCTCACTCATAATGACAATGTTACTCATGGACAGAATCTCACCTGTGCTAGCTTGTTCAAAATGTTAGCTGTTAACAGCAATTCAATGGTTTAAAATCGGAGAATGGCATTCTCGTTCATCGTCGTCCATGTTTCACGTGTGCATCATCAGCCTACTATTAGTGGCCTGTTCCATTAATTAAAAGGAATGTTATACTCATGTCATACAAAAATATAACTATAATAAAACAGGTTATTTGTGTAAATTACTACCAATTAATAATATATGTCAATAATTGATATTCAAATATTGTTTGAATTAATGGTTATGTAACTTAAGTAGTAACTGAATATACCGTTGATTAGAGAATAAAACCCTTTCATATAATGAGACTGTCCATAGCGCGCCAAAGCGACGGGCGTGTATTGTAGATCTCTCTCTGTTTATGTTTTCATTGTATGTTTCGTGGGAAAATAGTGGAGGGATCAACTACAAGAAGAAGGTCTATCTATGCACGCGCATGTGTAGGCTATATGCTAGAAGTGTAACTGTGTTCTGCACTCGGATGTAAAGTGCTCGATGATTCCACTCTTCCAAATCCAATCCAAATACAGAGGTTGCAACGTTTTTTGTGTGACTGAAGTTGGGGTCAAATGCAGCTGAAATTTAAGAGCAGAGATTCCGAATTAAATAAAAGCCAAGACTCACTACAATAAAGTACAACAAGGTAAGTCGTCAGCTGAGTAAGATTAAGAATCAAATTTTCATACTTTACTAAACTAATTAGGTCTACTAATTACTAAACTAAACTAAACTAAACTAATGTGGATTTGGCCTACAGTCTTTGGAGTTTAGACTTGAGTTTGATTTCAAACAATATTTGTTGTCTTCTTCTGAGTGGTAGTCAACTAGACCCCTATAATGCTTTATAACAGTGTAAATTAGTCCACAACCCTCTTCTCTTTAGGAAGATTATTTGTCATGAATTAATTATATATTTTATTATTAGAGTATGTGAAAGGTGTTGTAACCTTCTTTTTCATGTGATGTTGTTAACTCCAATGAATTGTGAAATTGTGAACATGCATAAACACGTGTATATGACAAAGGAGAGGTGAGTTTTAAAATGTCTTCTTCTTCTTCCAGTGCAAGTACAGTCCTCTGGCTGGGTATAGAGTACCAGTATTTTTGTACTGTTGTGTAGTGCTACGTGCTGTGAACGAGTGTGCCATATGCTGCATTGTGTGAGCCTCCAAAAAAGAGGTCCCAAACTGTTTTAGAATTGTGCAAGTACAAATTTGTATATATTTAAAAAATGTATTGTTCCTTTCCATAAAAGACAATTTTTGTCCTTTATCATTAGAATTGTGTTTCTCTATCTCTCTTCCCATTACAGTTAATCAGGGAAAGGCTTAGCTGTGGATTTAGTGAAGTATGGATTTAGATTCTGCACTCAATGAACTGGGCATGCTGAGTATAGTGACAGAGAGCCGGAAAGAGTATTTGAAAGAGCGAGTGTCACAGAATGAAAACAATATGAACAACGCTCCATCTTCAATGCAACCGAGCTTCCACATCGTCAAAATGAACACTCAGTTTGTCACGTGTGTAGGTTCCGTCTTAGCTAGTCATAGTCGTCCAGTCGTGAAATCAAGCAGTAGCGGTGTACAGAATGGTGTGGTGGAAGCAGAGAAGAGTACCAGTGCTTCCAAACCGTATCCATCCTTCCTCGTCAACGAACATCTTGTTGTAAGGACTCACAGGCCGACACGGCGCTGTCAGAAGAAGCCGTACGCTGTCCCTCATGCGCACAGATCAAGGACATTGCGCTCACGGAAGTTGAACACCAACATGTCGACTAGTTTAGAGGATGATGTTTTTTTAGAAGACCTGCAGACAGATTGCAACGGGAACGGACGGAAACTTCGCCGTCCGAGCAGTGAGGCAACGGATAAAGGATCGTTGACCGTCCCGGACATTCAACTTCACCGGTCAAAGTCTCTGGATGATATTCACTTAGACCGCCTTCGCATCGATGATGGACTCAGTCGACATCGAAGCGATGTTGAACTAGCCTCGAAGCTTATTAGCAGCCTCAAAGTTTCTTGAGTTTAACCTATTTTTTTTAATGAAAGGACTTGTTTTTTTTATCATTTTGACATGCGATGCAGCATGTAAGTAAGCAATATGCTCAGTCTTCAGTTTTGATGAATTTTGTTTTGAATCTTATGGTTATTTTGCATTCCAGTGTTTGAATTTAAACCAAAAATGTTTAATGTGTCTTAATTTTTGTAATACCTTTTTGCAGCATGGCAGCAATTTGTTATACATACATGTACATGTGCAATGGCTCTTCAGGTTTTTTATGACTGTCCAAATTTGATATATGAGCATGTAGTTATATAAAATAAAAAAACTGAAATATTTTGTTTCATATCCTGTCAATACTAAAGAAATACATTGTTCAGGTATTGGCTCAGAGAGATATTGAGCTTTCCGTTTTTTACTTTTTGACAATATTTTGCTGCAAATCTGTTTTTAATTACTATAGGTTCCCTTGTAACTAGAACTTATGAATGTTGGTGTACTTAAAAGATAACAGCAGCCCAATCAAATCTTTTTATTTGGAATTGTTTGTGTATTTTGAGAATAGACTTTGTCTTAATTCTTTAAATATAGCTTTCAGCCATTCACACATAGGTCGGTCAGACTAGATGAAGTTTATATACGAAACTTGTATTAAAAACGTATATAACGAATCACTTACAACAAAGTACGTGTATGTACAATATGTTGTGCAAAAGAAATCATAACCCTGATCTTTTATTGAGTTTTTGTTTGAAACGATGCTCAATGCTTTTCTCTATATAATGTTTTGTTTCATGTTTCTTTACAAGATATTTGGACTACAAGTATGATATAGCTATAGGATTTTTGTATCGCGAAAGGAAGAATCATGGTAGTCTCTACAGGAGGTTTACTCATCTGCTGGTTTAAGCAATGAAACAAAGTACACACCATGTAATGTTAAAATGTACTGTACCTGAACTGTTCTCACAATTATGAGCCAAATGAAGAACTGTGTACCTGTGAAAATGATTGTATACACATTTTGCTTTTATTCATTGACAAAGCGTTTTATTTATACTGGTCTCTGGATCTCAAACAGCACTGAAGTGTGCACCATCTCCACACTCTCAGTGATATTTTACTACAGTCAAACCTGTCTATAGCCTCGCCCAAGGGAAACACAAAAAGTGGTCCTTGTAGATAGGTTCCTTTAGAACATGTTTCTATGAGAAACCATTTTCAAGGGAGAACAAAAAATGTGGTCTTTGTAGAAGGGTGGTCACTAAAGCAGGTTTGACTACCATATGAATGATAAAATTCCAATTGGAAGGGGGGGGGGGGAGGGGGAAGAGGAGCTGTATTGTGACAGTCTAGCGTACTTAAAACATGTTAAGTCCACACAATTTCCCATGGGATGTATTACTTAGAAAGGTGGGTGGTGGGTGGGTTTTGGGGGTGGGTTTGCGGAACCCTTATTGGGTTACAGCCAGGCCAGTAAGAACGTGTCTTTGTCAGGCAGTGGTAATTAGCTCTTTCCTGAGACAAGTCGTTTGTCTTGCATGTTTGTCAATGAGTCCGGGTACAGTCAGCCCACGCAGTTGTCAAGCAATTGTTCTTAAAGGGGTTGTTGATAGTAGTGGTTCAAAAAAAAGGAGCAGCTTATAATAAACTGTCCGGCCTTTCTTGTATTGAAAATTAAATCATGAATATCCATAATTTGTGGACTACAAATGTTTCTCATCTTTACAAAATCATATGCAAGAGAAGGTTATCACCAGGATTTAGTTCACCATTCATACAAAATGAATTGAAATAATAATAATTATAATAATTATAGTGCTTATATAGCGCCTAACACTTACTTTGTCAGAAGTCTCTAAGCGCTCTACAATAATGCAGCATAATTACCATTTTGTGTGTCTTGCAGCCTCCTAGTCTGGGGGGGGGGGGTGATCATAGTTATTGGCACATTTAAATTATACATAGTGTATAGCCCTTGTTGGTAATGTGCCCTTGTTATACATTTTTCTGAAATCCCTCATGCTTGGAATTTGCACCTAGGGTTTTTGCACTGGCAAGAACCATGTGTAAAAAAAAAGATTACTGTGGCAATGTAATAAAAGAAGAATTACACTTAACTGATTACATATTTCAAATATATTCAGAAAAACATGTTTTTATCACCTCTACCAAGAAATTCTGGTCATGTGTTTGTGTAGTCCCACACAGACAAGTATTATTTTCTAGTGTTTGTGATATTAAAGAAGATAACGTAAGTTGATTCAATGTTTTTTGGCACCAAAGTGCTTTAATACACAATTTGTTTTTATTTCCTGCACTTGACCCCCTGAATAACATTGTGATTTGTTATTTAAAAATGCAATTCTACCACAAGCACTCAATGCAACTTTTAAAGGGGTCAATCAGACATTTGCACTCTCAACCTGGGCCAAGACTTGGATGCTTGGTCCCATGTAGCCTATAATCTAGGCGGAGTGCCGAGCTTTTTTCTTTGCTGCTAGACTAACCTTAAGCAGAACGTCTGATATGGCGAGACTACGAATCGTGAGCCGCAAAGCGGCTCACCGCCTATAATCACTGGTCTAGCTTTAGTCGTTGTTTTTTTATTATCGACCATGAATCCGTGGCAGTTTTTCGTACGAAAAAACCTCATGAATAGACCAGTGATTATAGGCGGTGAGCCGCTTCGCGACTCACGGTTCGTAGTCTCGCCGTATCAGACGTTCTGCTTAAGGTTAGTCTAGCAGCAAAGAAAAAAGCTTGGCAGTCCTCCTAGATTATAGGCTAGGTCCCATGGAGAATGGCTGTTGGGAACAGAACAGAATGTAGTCCGGCCTCTGGACCATTTCCGTGTCGTGCGCCCAATCAGCTGATACAATACTACACCCTCAACGCTGACAGTATAGTTTGACCTTGCCATTCCACTCATTCTGTTCTTTTCGATGGTGCTTTTGGGGGATAGCGCGATGAGCTAGTGCACTGTGTGTGAGATCGATGCTCGTAATAGAAGAATAAAAATTAAAAGCGGACAGAAGCTGGACTAAACAGAATGATGATAGTCAGAAGGACCATATATATATATATATAAGTCAATGTTAAACTATGAATCGATGCCCTTCTCATTCGCCTCTCAACAGATTATTCGTAATAGGACCGGTAGGTCAATACTCTGGTATAAATATATCACAAAAATATATATTAACAAGGAAGTAATGTAATGTTCTACACCATACAAGGTTCTGTTATGATTTTTTCTCATGGTGTCACTGTTAATTGTTTATCAAATGACACACATTTTTACTGGAGGACTGAATCACTGAGTCATGTGATATGTTCAATGTCCAAGATCATACCAGAAAACAGGAATATAGGAGGAAGTTGGACATTTGGGAGTCAATTTGAAAGTAACAAATTAATTTTTTCCCCTTTTTGCATATTTGACACCAACTTATTGTACACTTGCTGCATCTACATGTACAGTTTGTATTGCTGGTGCTCTCTAGCGTAAATTGCCTTAAGTTAACACTCCCTGTTTAATCCCTTTGAATGCTTCAAAATGTTTTATTTTGTAGGATCACTTCTTTTGTTTGATTTATAAAAAAATGCATGTAGTATTTTGTGATACCTAAAAGGTATTCATCAACAATTTTATGAGTGAGGAGTGAAGATAATCTATTCAGCAAAATATGGTGTTCCTTTTTTGGTGGAATATTGAACAAATAAAGGTAAAACACATAATACATATTTATTCCCTTGGCTGCACTTAGAAATTTACCCTTAATTCACTGGAAATTATTGATGTAGTATCAATACAAATTTGGTTTATTTTCATTGTGTGGTACCACTGAAATAGTGTAAGATTCAAGATAATTTATTGTCTGATTTAGAACATAGTCAATAAATTTCATTGCAGTTTCAGTTTTGCATTATGTACCAGAACTAAAGTGTGTTTAAGAAACTTTACACATTTTCTTCAAGGAGTCACATAAATACTTCCATATGGTATGCTGGTGAAGTGTGTCACTTAAAAGAAATCTTGAAAATGTATAAACGACACTGTTTTGTAAAGAAGTTAACATCTGGATATGCAGCTAACTTTTGTACTTAAATTGTTATTGATTTTTTTAAAATTTAAACTTTATTTCATTTCTATTCTTTTATCCTAATGTCCAATTTACTTCATGAAAAATAGAAAAGAATCAGGTTGCAAGTTTTTCTTCCCAATATGGTAGGGCATGTGCAATATTCCTCATTGTTGGCAAATTATGATTTTCATTTCATATAGAAATGTACTGCAGCTATTGATTGGGTAATATTTAATTTTGATCAGTAAAAACTACTTAATGAAATATACAAATTTAATTTGAAATGTGAATTTAAGCTGGTACAATATTATTCAATTCAAGAATGTGAAAGACAGACAGTATATTGTGAAATTGAAAATCTATTTGGATTTAATGTGTGTTTCTTCAACAAAAACATGATGTGACTTCTCTTTTTCAAATCGATATTACATTGGCTCTTTATCAACACAGATGTTGTATTCTTATAATTTTGTAATAAATTAGGAAATGTGAATTAAAAAAAACACTGAAGATTGAAATTATAAATGAGTATGGTTTATTTCTTTTCCTAGTACCTTAGAAGACAGAAAGACTAATATGTGGATGAGAAGGAAGAGCTAATACTGAGTTATGAATAATGGCAGATTAAGAGAAATGGTGAGGAAAATTTAAGAGGAAAGATGGGAATTGGGGAGAGAGACTGCCAGAGAGAGAGAGAGAGAGAGATAAGAGGAAAAGAAGAAGTTAATGGATTAAATATTTTTTGAAAAGGATAAGAGGTTAAAGGTCTGGTTTGACATTTGAGATGTTTGAAAAGAAGTTCATAATTGTGAAAGATTTACAGTTCAGGTTGCAATTAGTTATGTTTGGGGTTAGATAGTTTAGTATTGTGTTAGGTGCAGTGTTAAAGTTAGGAATTAGAATAGTGTAGGATATGAAGGGTTAAGGATGAAGCCTTTGACTATAACAAGGATTATAATCAAATCACAGGTATAATTAAGTGACGTAGAAAGAGGGCTAAAGAAGGATAATAAATAATGTAGAGGATGACCATGCAGTGAAAGAAGGATGAAAAGGACAAGAGGGAAAATGATGGAGGTATTGATCAAAAGAATGGCAGAGAACGGTCTCCATCAGAAATCGTAAGCAGGCGCGGATCTACGGGGGGGGGGGGGGTTTAGGGGGTTTAAACCCCCCCCCCCCCCCCCCTTGGGCGGCCCAAAAAAAAAAAAAAAAAAAAAAAGGAAAAAAAAAGAAAAAAAGAAAGAAAAAAGAACGCACGCTGAAGAGAAACCCTTTGAAGTGCAAAAATTGTGAGAAGATATTCAACTCATCTGGTAACTTAACCAAACACATGATAACTCTGGATATAACTGTGTATTAAACTGTTACTTGATTTAAAAAGACGTTATCATGCACTGCTTTTTATGGTCTCCATTGTGTTAATAGATGCCAGGAAAACATCACTTACGAGGTTCAAATAAACACCCCCAAAAAAATCGGCTAGCCGCTTCGCGGCTCGTGGACGATGCTCCGCATCGTCATTATTTTGGTCAAACCCCCCCTTAGCAAAAAGCTAGATCCGCCCCTGGTAAGGAGGAGGAAAAAGAGAAACAGAGGGGGAGAGAGAGAGACGGGAGAATGTGTGCGTTGAGAGAAAGAGAGAGAGAAAGAGAGTGAGATAGAGAGAGAAAGGGGAGGAAGAGAGAGAGAGGGAGGGAGGGGAGAAAGAGAGAGAGGGATGGGAGAGAAAAGAGAGAGAGGGAGAGAGGAGGGATGGGAGAGAAGAGAGAGAGAGAGAGAGAGAGCTCCAGCTAGTTGCAACCAGGGATTCCCTGTTGCAACATGTCTTAACGGTGTATAAGGATAGAACTGGAAGAAAGAGAAAGAAGGGAGATAATCAGGGGGGTGAGAGGGAATTGCATAGCCGAGTCATTTGCCTTTCTTTTCTTCAAATAGTTTTTTTTAACTTTTCCCTTTTGCCATATGATTTAAATGGACCGGCAATTTTAGTCGATTAATAATTACCTAGAATGCATCTTTTTTTCTTTTCTTTTTTTCAATACACGTATCAAGTGTGATTTGGGGGGCTAAAGATAACAAGGTTTGTGAGTTTCCTTTTTTTTTCTCCCCCTTTTGAGTCTTTTGCTTGTATATTTATGTCTGCCGTTTGTCTGTCGTTATGCCGACAGGTTAAATGTTAGCACAGGAAAAGTTTAGCACAAAAATCATGCACAGGCAAAGCTTTATTGATCTTTGCACGCACGTGTACACACTTTGGTCATCGCACTCCAGGTAATAACATGGCTGAGGAGTCGACGCGGAGAGGATGTTAAAATTCTTTTTTAACCCGGATTTGGAGCTAAAAGAGCTGATAAAGACGTGGAACTCAAGTTGCTTTGACGTTTTTGCATCGAGAGGTAATGAAAAGAAACTTGTTTTTAGTATGCATGCGTGAAAACGAGGTGTGTGAATGAAAGTTCAGTCCTCAGCTCGATCGGATCTCATGGTGGTGTTTGTATGTGTTGACTGTTGTGTCTATGAGTATGAGATGTGCATGTGCGGCATGCGGTGAGGCGCGGCGCAGCCCACCAGGCCCGCGCCCCAGTAGGGAGGGAGAATGCATGTTGCAATTTGCATGTAATGTTGCATGTAATGCTGGCTAGGGGTTGCATTATAATTTGACTGTGCATGACTCTATGTTTAATTGCCTGCAGCCAGGGCTCAACTAGACACATTTAGTAACTGGCATCAATCAATGAATAGGCTTTCTTGTGAAATTTTCCCGTACTTATTCTCCTGCATGTCACCGGCAAATTTGCACACTGACACAGTCAAGACATTGTCCAGTGCAGTAGGGGCGCTGGTCCAAAAATGACATTTGGACAAATAAAATTAGAATATCCTCGTAACCGCGGACAAAATGCATCCTAAAATACAAGGATCGTCCGCGAAAATGCGAACAATCCTACATATTTTTGCGGACGTATCTGTCCGCGTTTACAGAGAAGATCCTAGTTTGTGCGGACTATCCTTAATCTCAGACCAGCGCCCCTACTGGTGTCAGTTGTCACATTGCCAGTGGCTGATTCATCGGTGCTCGTGTAGTTATCAGTCTCTGTATAGAGGCGATCAGTGGAGCTATCTAGACCAGTCTCAGCAGAACAACCTTCAGAGATTAAATCTTTCGGTCACATGTATATTATTGGGTTCATGATTTGTGACAAAATTATATTCTATCCCAATTTCTCACTTCCACTTGAATTTTGTATTGATTGTGAGAATGTTTTCTTTCTCTTTTCCAGTAAAGTAGAGTGGTCCACAAGGAGTTTTAATAACAGCAACAGGTTCAAATTTTGAAAATACATGTAGTTCTCATTCGCCCCAAGTTGCAGTTTTACATTTGCATTCTTTTGTGTGGACCATCCTCAGTACGTGCAGCTTTTAATTGGATTTTAATGATAAAAATGCCTTTCAATCATCTCTTTCTTGATAGATATAAAAGAGTTGTGGAACTGTTCAAGCTAGCCTCCAGGATGGATGGTGAGGATGCACAGACCTCAAGTGAAGTTCCCCAAGGTGAATCCAAACCCACTGTAGCAACACCCGCTGAAGACGACACGCCCAGCCAAGACCCGAGCCCTGCAGCAGAAGAAACTCCAAGCCATTCTACAGCTTCTAGTACTGAAGGAAAATCCTCAGATGGTATTGCAGATGGGATGACTTCTGTAGCTGTAGACAAAGCTTCAGAGGAACCTTCAAAGAAACCTTCAGAGGAACCTTCAGGGGAACCTTCAGAGAAACCTTCAGAGGAACCTTCAGAGGAACCTTCAGAGGAACCTTCAGAGAAACCTTTAGAGGAACTCTCAGAGGAACCTTCAGGAGCTGATGGCATTTCAGATGGAACCACCCTGTCGTCTGTTGACGCCACTGTGAAGGAGGAGTCCCCTGGAAGTAGTGGGCACTCTGTCTGTGTCGTCAGCACCACGCCGAATGTCGTTGTGGAGAAGGTCGGTGGCGGCCTGATGTCGTGGAACCTGACAGCAACTGGTGGCGATGTCGATGGGGAGGTAATTTCCCTCCCAAATATCTCCCCCGATCTTCCGATGTCTCCCGATCTTGCCCCCATGTATGCAAGCGAAGGATTCAGTGAGGTGGCGCCATTTGCTTGGGTTGGTCTCTGTCAAATTTTGGCTTCCTTTCAAAAGTTACACCCTTGTGTGAAAGCATGTGACTAACATAGTTCTTTGTTCACTGTCATTAATACCCAGGGAGTTGCAAACTAACATTGTTTTACCAACATAAAAAATAACATAGTTTTCAGAGTACAACCCCTGGGCCCGGTCTTGTAAAGAGTTGAGATTGATTCAAATTTTGTAATACAGAGCCCTGGTTTAATCATCTAAGCCAAAGATAAAGTCCTGTGAATAACCAAAATTCTAACCGCCAGTTGCATTATTTTGTGTTTAAATGAGTTACAGAATTTCAATTGGATTCAATTCAATTTGATTAAATAAATAAAGCCTAATGAGAATAGAGAGTATTTAAATCACTTTTGAAAGCTGTTTTTGAAGTTTATAATTTTGTGTTTATTTTACACTTTGTTTCTCATGAGTTACTCACATATTTACAAGTTTCAGTTTTTCCTTGAGAGCATGGATGAGTTTGATTTTACAAACTGTTGGCTTGCTCAAAGAACATTTTCTTGTTCATGTATTTGTGAATGATTTAATTGGTTTGTCTCAAAGTAATCTTTTTACAACCCTTTGTTTTTACCTTTAGGGAAAGGAGGCAGGAAGTATCTTTCCCTTGGATCTAGGCGGTGCCTCAACGATATTGACCCAGGACCAGATCCTCAAGATCGATGCTGCCCTGAAGTCTGAACAGATCAAGTCGGGGCCCAACCCACTCCTTCAGGTCCCTGCTCAAGATAGCATTGAAAGTATGGCCATTGAAGAACCAGAGGATCACCAGCAAGAAGAAGAAGAAGAGAAGATTCAACTCAACATCGACAGTGTACTCAACATCGGAACTGGAAGCTTCAACACCAAGCATCTGATGAACCAGGTCATGAGCAGTGAGATACTCATGGAAGCCATCGGTGATGATGGGATCATGGTTGCTGCAGCGGCGGACGTTCCTCAGGCAACCAGCGACAGTGAATCAGAGAATGGATCTACCACAGACTCAACGTCGGAGAAGAAGATGGAGGATAACCTCAAGAGAAGATCTTCCAGGATTGCACACATAACAGCAAACGATCTGACCCTGAGACAGTCTATAAGAGAGAAAGAGCAGAAGAAGAGAGAGCGAGAGGAGAAGAAGCGGCAGAAAGAAGAAGAAAGGAAAGCAAAGGATTCTAAAAACGTGACGGTTGTGGAAAGTGGAAGTTGCTCTCCACCTGCACAGAAAGAGAAAGGGAAAAAAGGGGCAGACATAAGTAGTGAAATTGCAAAATATCTGATGGTCATTGATCAGGAGATTAAGCAGAGTGAAGCTCAGAAAGAGGAAGATCTGGAGGAGGAAGATCCAGCAGTAAAGAAGGAGGAATTGGCAGGAAAGAAAGAAGATGAGAAAGAGCAGAAGGATGACACAGGAGAAGAAAAGAAAACGAGTCTTAATCTATTTGAAAGCCTCAGCAGGGATGCGTCAAAGAAAAAAGTTAAGGAAGACATTGTGAACGAAACCACAGCAGGTGACAAGGAGAAAGAGAAACCTGATGAACCTAGTCAAAGAACATCTGATGCAGAGTCAAAGAAGGCAGACATTGGTGAAGTGGAGGAGAAGTCATTAGATACAAAGGAAGAATTGGAGTTAGGAGAGGTGAAGGAGGAGAAGGAAACGGGTGAATTGTCCGACGATGAAGAAGCTCATCTTGAACCCAAAACCAGTGTGTACTGGATGGACCATAGCTATGCTGCGAATAAGGTACTTCCAACGACCAGTAGTGTACCTGCAGCAGACCCGGCAGATTCCCCTACAAAACGCAGCACTCGAAGAGACACCAGGAAAGCAAAGAGCGCCGAAGAAAGTTCTGTAGATAATACAGAAGAAAAGAAAGATGAAGAAAAACCCAGGCGGTCTTCACGACGAGAATCAAAAGTGTCAAAAGAGGAAGAGATTAAAGAGACCAAGAAAGAGAAGAAGTCTAAAGCGAAACATGATCGCAAGGACAAGGAATTATCGAAGGATAAAGACAAGGAGGACGGTCGCTCCAGGTCAAAAGAGAAAAGTAGCAGTAAAGAGAAGGAAAGGCATAGAAGTGAGAGTAGATCAAAGTCTGTGGATGACAAAGAGAAGGATAAGAAGAAAAAGAAACATAAGGAGAAAGACAAAGAGAAGGACGAGAAGAAGGACAAAGAGAAGGACGAGAAGAAGGACAAGGATAAGGACGAGAAGAAGGACAAGGATAAGGACGAGAAGAAGGACAAGAAAAAGGAAGAGTCCAGAAAGAAGAAGTCATCTAAAAGTTCTAGAGAAGTCAAGAAAACAAAACTTGGTAAGAATTCTCGTTTCCATATTTGTTTTAATTACTTTTTCTTGTCTATATATGTATTTGATGTAGATAGTGTTTTGTTTAAGTATATTAGTTTCAGGCTGCAACTTTGCTTGTGTCTACAGCAAAAATGAAGGGGAATATTTGTTTAAGTAATTAGTTTCAGGCTGCAACTTTGCTGGTGTCTACAGCAAAAATGAAGGGGAATAATTCCAAGATGTAATAGAATAATGCTTTCAGTTTCATAATTGCATACTCAAGTATTTCAATGATTTCATTCATGAGCTAGACATTACATTACATTTTTTTTCAGAATTTTACAAGTTTTAAACCAGGAGACTGAGCATCATTGTTTCAGTTTCAGTTAATGGCAGTTAATAAACAAGCATATTGGTGACGTGTTTAATAATATGTTTTGCCTGTGTAGTCATGTGTGTGCTACAGTTAAAGGTAATACAAAGTTTGGGGGTCATGAATTTGGTTCAAATGAACATATTGGAAGCATATGCAATCCTATAATATTCAGTGATCGTTGTCGCGGTTGAAATTGAGTCTAAATTTATGAAATTGTAAATAATAAACTCTTTATGTTGTATAGCTCCCTCTCAAGGTCAAAATATTAATCAAGCTATAAAACAATGTTTCTTGACAAAAATCGACCGATTAGCTATTCCCGTTTGTAAATTATATATCACAACTACACATTCTGAGATTTTCATGGTCGCAGCTATCATTGTACGGCCGTAGGCGCTATTTGAAATTTATCAAAATTTACCGGGAGCACCGGTAAATTTGTATATTCAATTTTTTCTCGAAAGCAGAAGTGTTTTAGGGGCTGAATTTTTTACTGCTTATAATTCATCCACAGGGGCATCCAAATATATCAAAATCGTAAAGAATCACTATCCACCCAATTTTCAAAATTTCCCAAAACTTTGTATTACCTTTAATATCAAGTGTTCTTCTTTGAAATTGTGCTTGTTAATTTTGTAAGAAAGTGGGTTCAAATACATTTGCATTGAAGTGAATGGGGAATTGTATAATTCCAAAGATGAAATGCAATGTATTTTAGCAAAGCTAAAGTTAAGTTCCGGACAATTCTAAGAAGTTTTTCAGGCGAGGATGAACTGAGCAAGATTCCATTTCATTATGAAGAGTTAAATGTGCCATTTAAATGGCAACTGTTGTTTGGAAACATCAACAGAGCTGCCCACCATTTTTTTTGTGTGTGGGTATTTTGTGTGTGTTTGTTCCATTTACAATAGCAAAATGCCCATGTAACCATCTCACATCGACAATTTGGGGATGTTCATTGGTTCATCAACACACCAGTCATGACGAAATCATGCATATTCAACCAATGATTCATAAAAAAATGTCAATAAAATACAACTTTTGGGATTAAAGAATACAGTTTTTGAACTCCAGAGGTTGGCAGGTCTGCATCAATCCACTCCCTAAAAATCAATTTCTTCATCTTGTTTTTCAGGTAACGATGAACTGAGTGATATTCCATTTTCATCTGAAGAGGAGGAGCATGTTGTCGATGAGGGTGAACATGATTCAGGCAGTGATTGGACTAGTGACGATGATCCAGAGAAACTCTGGTGTATATGCAGAAAGCCCCATGATGGAAAGTAAGTCACCTTCTGACTCACAAGTTATATTAATTTTCCATTTTGTTCTATCTAATGAATCTCAATACTTTCCTTCTTCTCCAAAGAAAGTTTGCTATTGTATTTGTGCTATAATTGTGTTATTGGGCATACTGTATGTTTACAAACAACCCTTGTATATAAAACAAGTTTGTTACTTCACCAAGAAGAAAAAAATATTTTGGATAGTTCTCAACAGAAAAGAAAAGGAGAACTGTTCCTGATGGAAATCATGGATTTGCCAGTTTGTATTTGAATGATTATACAGTAGTTGTTTCAGAGTCTTATTTTCTCCTCCATAGGACTTGAGTAAAATGAGTAGTTCCCAATTCCATGATCTAGCTGTAAATGTTGGTATGGTGTATCCATGATGACTTTTAAAATTACAAGTTGCGACTTCAACTCTGGATGTGAAAGCATGCTCTGCCTTTAAAGGTCATGACCTTTTGGTTCAATGACCTTTTGCCATGTTCCCCAAAACAGCAGGCTCATTGTAGAGTACACACAATGCATGGACATATTCTGAATAAAGGGTTTTGTAACAACCTCATTAGACGGGTTAACCAACATATTCAAATGTATGGATGTTTCTTTCCTTGGGACCTAGTGACGAGGCATTCCACTAACCTGTCATTGATGAATGAACTACAATACTGGGATTCCAGTCTGCATATATTACTTGTTGCTATGTTGGGCAAGCCTCAGCAAGCTTTCAGGTTGTCACGAACAACCTTTGTTTAAAAAGTATGCATAAAATTTGAATATGTTAGTAAAGCGGTATGTTGCATATCTGAGGCTTGTCTGGCGTAACAAGTCATGCATAGAAATTTGTTGGTGTATGAAAGAGGATTAGTTGCAGGAACAGCTGCGTGAAATGATTTGTTACTGCTTTACCTAAAATTCCCATAAACTTTAATTCACACATAAAAAATGTTTGCCGCATATTAAGCTCAACCGGATGGGAGTCTACATTTTCTTGGTTATGCATGACTATCTTTTCCTACAAGTAAATATGCTGGTACATGTGCATCAAGCAGAAATTCCTCATTTCTGTTTGATCGCACACTTCATGTAGCACTTTGGTTTAACCAACAATATCCCTGCTACCTCAGCTACTGGAATCATTGTATTTGTTTTAAAATGTGCAATTTGTCATAGGATTGTGGCTGCATTTATGTATAAAAGATTTTACTAAAGCCATACTGTATTAGAAGCACTACCTCAAAATCGTCTCTAGCGCCATCTCAGGTCAGCTGTAGCAGTATGGTCTCGTAACTTGCTGCTTCCCCAGCTGCGCTGTTGGTTCTCACATCGATTCCTCTGTCTGCGAAGCGGGAATTAAGTATCGGGTTTTGCATTGTTGGCAAGTGGACCATGAGACGGCACTGTACAATAAACAGTATGCTAGGGCAGAAAGTTCATCAGTTCAGTAGCGATTTTAATAGAGGGGCTAGACCTCTTTGCCCTTGATAGATACCTGCCTCTTAAATGAGACTTCTTTGATTCCATGATTCTCCCAGGTTCATGATCTGCTGTGATAAATGTGAGGATTGGTTCCATGGCAAATGTGTCAACATCACTAAGAAAGAAGGCAAGCGCATGGAGAACGAGAACCTCAGCTGGATGTGCAATAAGTGTACTGGTGAGTACTTATCATTGTAAATGTACTATTTTGATCAATGGAAAATCAAGCTTGTTAAAGATGTTCATTCATGGGTATATAGACGTTCGTGAAGCAGGCAACTTGGCAAACACTACATAACACTAAGCCAACGGGTATTACGTCCGTGTGCTGCCCTCTATATATCTATGCATGAGCAACTTTAAAGTAGTCGATATACACATGTATTCTATTATGAAGAGTTCTTTTCCAACTTGAAAGGTTCTATGAATTTTGGTCAAAGTTTCCAGATCCAGATATGATGATTATTATTATTATACATATTTTTTTTTTTTTTTTTTTTTAAATAAAAATTATTATTATTACTATTATTATTATATATATATATATATATATATATATATATTTTTTTTTTTTTGGGGGGGGGGGTTACTGTATGCATAGTTAAAAAGTTCAAATTTCAAGAATTTGAGGATCAGGAGTTAAATCTTTGGCAGCTCTTGTTACCTGATCCCTGTAAGTGTTAAAACCTGCCTAATTTTCAGATTCCATCAATGCTCCAGTATCCTTTGGTTAGCCTTTAATACTTGATTACCTATTCCTTCTGATAGGATCTACAGCTGTATGTTCCCTGTAGTCTTTTTAAGCAAACTAAATCTTTCTTATCACTCATTTCAAGTGTTCAATTGATTTCATTTTGAATCTCTTGCTTTTTTAGAGGAAAAAAAGAACGAGGTAGCAGACAAGTCCAAGGCAAAGGATGACAAGAGTAAGAAGACCAAACAAGACATGGAGGACCCGAAGGATGCACGTTCAAAGGAGAAAGAAAGAAGAAGGAAGAGCAGCGATAGGAGGAGAGAAGAAGAAGAAGAGGACGAGGAGATGGATGATGATGATGAGGATGAGGAGAAGAAGGGGAGGAGGGGGAAGGTGACCGATGAGAAGAAGAGGAAAAGGAAGAGTGATGCAGGGACGAGGAAAGACTCTGAGGTATTGCATTGCCTTGTTATTACTATCAAACTCGGGACATGTATGTATCTTTCAGAGCCAATCAACTGATTAGATGTTAGGGTCATGAGGTCAAAGTTCAAAGGGTCATACATGTATATGAAAAATAGCTTGTAATCACAATATTTTGAGAAGCTGTTAATAGATTACAATCAAACTTAGATTTTTAAAATTGCTTCTGTTTTGGTTTGTAAAATGGCTCTACTGCGTGTAGTCGAACATCCATCTAGTTTTTAGTTTCCCATAGGGAATCTATTTATTCAGATGGTCATATATCATTTGACTCATTTAAAAAGACCTTTCATCAAATTTTTCAAAGCAGCCTGCATTCTGGTTATATGTTTCAAAATGTTGTGCATTAGCTATCAATTTCCACCTATCTACCTGAGTATTTGAGCTCTAAAAGGAGAGACTTTGTTTGGCTTTAAACCAGATGACTGGGTATTTTCAAATTTTGAAAAAGGACAAAAACTTTAAGATTCTGTGCAGTCTAAAGGAAAAGGTAGTGATAAAAGGAAAATCATATGTAGGTTATAGAATATACACCTAGAAATTTGTAAATTGGGGGAATTCAAAAGACAATTTTTGTTGTTGAATATTCTGTTGAATTTTCATAATAATCCTTTTCTAAGAAATTATGGAGCGCCAGGAGGGTCAAATCTGACTGACATGAGCGCTATACAAGAACCCACTATTATTATTATTATTTTTATCTCTTCCAGTCAAAGAAAGAGCCCAAAGAGGAGGTTGCCAGCAAGAAGAAGCGACTCAAGTTCTTCCGACCCCCTCCCCCCAAGCAGCACTGCATCGGGCCGCGGTGTGAGAACTGGGCGCGGTCGGGATCGGTCTACTGCAGTCCGGGCTGCATAGTGAAGCACGCTAAAGAGAGTATGAGGCTGCTGACTGCAGAGAAAGAGAGGGCAACAGGACTTAAAGCAAGGAGAGACTCTGCAGGCAGCTCTGCTAGCAGCTCCACGCAGGTAAGGGTTTAAAGCCACACTGCACTACTTATAGCTACGTGCGCCCTCTATATAGAAAACTTCCCCAATCGGTGCCTGTTGGTCCCTCATGATCCCCTTTTTCTTATGTTAATTGAGAGCTGATTTGATGAGATAACCACCTGTCCAGTGACCTTGCAGGGTGCTCTAATCCCTCCTGTTCACTAGTACAGATGAGCTTTGAGGCTTTATGTTTTTGATATTTTTGTGTATGTTCGTTAGTATATTTGACTAGAAAATTGTTGATTAAAGGTATTACAAAGTTTTGGTATGGGGTCATAAATTTGGTTCAAATTAACAATTTCGGAAGCATATGCGTTCCTACAATATTCATTGATCGTTGTCGCGGTTGAAATCGAGTCTAAAGTTATGAAATTATAAATAATAAACTCTTTATGTTGTATAGCTCCCTCTCATGGTCAAGATATTAATTTAGCTATGAAACAATGTTTCTTGACTAAAATCGACCGATTAGCTATTCCCGTTTGGAAATTATATATCACAACTACATATTCTCAGATTTTCATGGTCGCAGCTACCATTGTACGGCCATAGGCGCTATTTCAAAATAATCAAAATTTACCGGGAGCACCGGTAAATTTTTATATTCAATTTTTCTCGAAAACAGAAGTGTTTTAGGGGCTAATTTTTTGAGTGCCTATAATACATCCACAGGGGCATCCAAATATAACAAAATTGTAAAGATTCACTATCCACCCAATTTTCAAAATTTCCCAAAACTATGTATTACCTTTAAGGTAGCGAGCAAAACATGTTTTGATGAAAGATATATGCATATATTGAATACCATAAAACATTGAATTAATGTGTTATATTGAAAGGTAAAACATTGTAATGTTTACATCTAAATTAAGGGAAAAAAGTCTTAGTTTTAGTAACATTTCCTAATTGTTCAGTGCTTATTTTGCTTTGAGCCTAACACATAATCAAAATTGTGATGTGGCTGTGATTTGTATGAACTGGTAACAATCATACATGACAACTAATTTTGTTGTTTTATTATTGTAAAGCGCATTGAAAGTTTCTCTGATGATGAAATGCGCTATAAAAGCCCAGGTTATTATTATTAATTATGTTGCTTCTGATGATCATTACTATTTTATCACAAGCTTACTCTTGATTTTAGAATGTTCAAAACATACATTATATGAATTCATTTCTCCATCCATTGAAGTCACTGAAGCTGCGAGAGGATGAGCGCATATCTGTGATAGAACGTCACACGGGTAGGCTTCGCACAGGGCTTACAGCACCGACGTACGAAGAACTACCCTACTGGCTGGGTAGACATCCAACGTATGAAGTACTCAGGCCAAACATCAAACATGGATACACAACATCTTCATTCCACTCAGGTAAAAACTCTTAAATGATTGTAAATGATTAATGAAAAGAAAAAAGATAGTAAATGAATCTATCAATGTAAAACTTATTGAAGAAATAATCAAACATGGATACACAATGAATTCATTTTATTCAGTTGAAAAATTTGATAAATAGTAAGACGGCTATAATACTTGTTTATTTTTTAGTAGGGTGCATAACAATTGAAAGTTTTTGTTTTTGTTTTTTGTTCAAAATAGTAATAGAAGCCAGGGACTGGAGTAATGATACTGAAAGCGCTTTGTCTGGTTATATTGTAACTGCTAAAACACTTAATAAAAAACAGTAGTTATTACAGGTATTATTATTATTATTATTATCATTAACATTTCTTAACTAATAATTACACTAGAATTTATTTGAATTCCATTGTCAAAGTTGTCCATACATCCAATTCGTAGACAGAATCCTATAGTATATACCCAATTCCCCCACAATGACCTTTGCACTTAAAGCCCCACTGCACTACTTATAGCTACTTGCGCCCTCGTTATAGCAAACAATGCCTAATCGGTGACCATTGGTCCCCCATGATCCTCATTTTCTTTTGTTAATTGAGAGCTGATTTGATGAGATAACCACCTGTCAGTAACCTTGCTGGAAGGTCTAATCCCCTTGGCCAAACTAGTGCAGACAGGCTTTAAATTTACCATGTATGTCATTTTTCAGGTAAAGGATCGTTGAAGCACAAACCCGAATCAAGTAGGCTCTCACACGAGGTCGTTGACCCTATCAGGAATGTCTCGTCCTCCGACACGGAGCGTAAGATTAGCACCAAGCAAATCACAAGCCCCAACAAGGATGGTGGAAATGCCGGGGCAGACAACCTTGAGAAAAGACAGCGAGAGAGGAGAGAAAAGGTAAGCAGATGCGCCGGCTGACTTTGTGCTCTTGCAAACTTCAACTCTATAAAGACCAGGATTGCGTGCGCAACACACACCCAATGGTCTATGTTGATCTACTCACTCATTCCGGCATGAGTAGTCGCACTAAGGAATAGTAGCACTCGCACTATAGGCTGGATATGGATGGGGAGCGACAACTCATCAGCTAGCTGCGCTGACTACCTCTCATGTCAGGGGGTGAGGGTGGGTGGGGGCAACTTCGTGAATGATACAGGCTTGCTTTTAAAATTAAAATTAATTTTATACTTGATTGCGAAGCAGCACACCATGAATGAATTTAAAGTAAATTGTGTTTGCTTTGCAATAGCCAATTTTTTAACATCGGGCACATTAACGTCATTGAAGGGACTTGAAAAGGAGCAATTTTTGTATACATTACTGCCAGATAAGATCTTCAGAATGTCTCATTGACACAAATTGTCTCCCCACATGAAGGTTTATTTGCAGAGTTTGGAGATAACTCTTAAGAAAATCAAAAACTAAATCTGTAATATCATCCATTCTATTCTCCTCATCAGGTTCGATTGCTCCTTGAGATGAAGAGACGGGAGGAGGAGGCCATGGAGAGGGAGCTGAAAAGAGAGGAGATGGAAGAGAGCCGCCGGAAACGAGAGGAGGAGAAGAGGGAGGAGGAGGAGAAGAAGAAGAGAGAGGATGAGAAGAGGAGGAAAGAAGATCGAGAGAGGAGGGAGAGGGAGAAGAGAGAGAAGGAAGACCGTCAGAGGCAACAGGCGGAGAACAGTAAGCTTGCAGGGCAGGCGTCCGAGAGTGTTAGGGTTAACGTTAAGAGGACTCTTCTGGATGTTCTCCTTACAAGGTAAGTTTTCCATTACTAAAATTATATTCACCAAAATTTAAATGGAATGTATGAAGAATTTTTTCTTAAATCACTTGTTTTGCACATCAAATAACATATAAATGCCTTAATTGTTGTGTGTGTCTGAGAAAACCGGGCCTTTCTAATGAAATGTTAAAGTAATAGATATCTAGAAGTGCCCTATGCTGCATTATTGTAGAGTGCTTAGAGACTTCTGACAAAGTAAGTGTTAGGCGCTATATAAGCACTGTAATTATTATTATTATTAATCAAGGAGGTGACTTTTTAGTGTGTTTTAAGGTTCTTCAAGGTCTGGCTGTTGTACATTACCCATTTAAGACTAAGTCAGCGATAACTTTGAATGAAACCCTTTGAAAGCTCTTTCAGAGAAAAAGAGGGTTAGGCAATGACTAAAGCTTCTCTCTTGGTCTCCAGAGAATTTGTCTTCCATTTTTGTATATTTTCTTTGTAAAATTCGCCAGATTGGGATGCCTCTCAGCCAAAATCAATTCATTTTTACCTTTTCCCTATGAGAATGATAAAATTGTATCGACCTGCAGTTGTGAAATATTGACTGTTGATACATGTGTGAATGCTTTGTCCTTTGTGCCGCTGAGTATATTACCATGAATGAAAATTAGAAAATGATTTTTTTTCACCTTTCCCTATGAGGATGATAAAATTGTATCGACTTCAAGTTGTGAAATATTGACTGCTGATACATGTGTGAATGCTTTGTCCTTTGTGACGCTGAGAATATTACCATAAATAAAAATCTGTTTTTTTTTTTTTTTTGTTTTTTTTTTGTAAACAGGGTAAAGGATTTTCACCTTTTCCATATGAGGATGATAAAATTGTATCGACTTCAAGTTGTGAAATATTGACTGCTGATACATGTGTGAATACCTTGTCCTTGACGCTGAGTACATTACCAAGAAAATGATTTTTTTTTTTTTTTTTTAAAACAGGGTAAAGAAAGCACCCGATGTGAAGGGTGTGACGGCAGACGATGTGAAGAGGGTATCCAAGCAGGTGGAGTTTGAGCTCTACAAGCTGTTCAATGATACAGGTGCCAAATACAAAGCCAAGTACAGGACTCTCATCTTCAACATCAAGGACATGAAGAACAAGGTCAGTTCTGTGGCCCGTTTCACAAAACCTTTTTTCAATGACAAATGACAAAAATCAGTGACAAAAACTGTCATTTGTGACTGATGACAAGTTTTGTGAAATGGGGCCCTGGTTTGAAGTTGAACAAGAAATACCTGTTTTATCTTGTACCGAAAAAAAAAAATCTGAGCCTTCCTCATCCATGATGGTTTTCTATTCTGGGGAGTGTTTCACAAAGATCCTAAGTTGGACTTAAACTGTATGGAGAGCCATTTGTAGCCTTAAAATAAAATATATTGAAAAGCAAAAAATCAAGTATTTTAGACTTTTCGTAAATCCCACATCATGAACATGAAATCTCCTTGATAATACAAAATATGAATGATTTGAATCAACATTTTATGCCTTTTAAAAAACCTTTTACAAAATATTTTCAAAGATGCTAACAGCTTTTCATAATTGTTAAGTCCAACTTAGAGATAAGTTCAACTTGGGATCTTTGTGAAACACCCCCAAGATCTACCAATCCAATAGTATTGTTTATGGTTATGGATGTGCCATGTAACCCTAGTTTGCATTTCACCCGTTGTCCACATAAACCGGGTAGTCCCTGATTAAGCCTATGAGAACGAGTCAATGAGTTAAACCCTCATTTGTGTGTACATCCAAAGATATCACTGTACATGTATATTGTTTCTAACATTGTTTTTAATATCTATGTATTTGTGTGTCAGGGTTTGTTCCGTCACATCTTAAAGGGAGAGATCTCCCCCAGGAACCTTGTGCGCATGTCATCCGATCAACTGGCATCCCAAGAGCTCATGAAATGGAGAGAACAGGAGGCTAAGCACGTAAGAAATGTGATCAGTTTTTATATAAAATCCATTGCACTGACATATGCTTCAGGTATTATTTTGTCAAAGATATGGCGTTAAGGTTGAGATTGCAATTAGGATTGTGGTAAGTATTATCGCCGGCAAATACGGTAGTCTTATGGGGCATTGCAAGAAGTTGAAATCAATTGCAAATCCCCAAAACCAAGCGTAAGTCTCGCGATTAATTGCAAATTTGTAATTGATCGCAATTCAACTGCAACGCCCCATTAGTAAGAGATAGAGGAGGTGAATAAAAGCTAGATCTAGTTAACTTAATTTAATTGTTAGAACTTTAATCCTAACAAAATCCTAGGAAATTTAGGAATCTAGTGGGGTGTTGCAAGAAAGTTGAGTTGCAATCAATTGCAAATATCAGTTGCAAAATTTGCAACTTGCAATCAATCGCAACTTTCTTGCAACGCCCCATTAGGTTAGAGTTGAAGATATAAATTAGGTGAGTGTAGGCTATTAAACGTGGAGCAATTATTGCAAGAACATTTTATCATCCAACCTATTTATGTAAACTTGATGCTTAATCTTAAATTCTTTGCAAATAGTTAATACTATATCTGACAGGGAGTTTATTCCAGAATCAATGATGTATACTTTCTTAATTGATTCTTGTTCTTATAGCTATCAAAATCATTTTAAAGTAAAGTGACATTTGTTTTCACCATTATCCATGAGCTGTAAATATTTTATTTTGGCGTAGGTGTATAGTCGTTCGTGAAGTAGGCAACTTGGGAATCACTCCTGATCATTACATAACATAGAGCCAATGGGTATTACGCTCCTGTGCGTTCGTTCGTGTGCTGCCCTCTATATACCCACGCTTGAGCAACTTTAAATGAAGATAATCATTTCAGTTCTCAATCTAATATTTATCTGTGCTCTTCCTTATTAGGAGCTGGACATGATCGTCCAGACAGAGGAAGATAAGAAGGGGATGCACATGACCATCGTCAAGAAGACACATAAAGGAGAGGTAGAACTGGGGGAGGAGGACAACCTAGGAGAATTGGTGGTAAGCTACATCCATTCGTTCATTCCATAGTGATGCATAGAAGCATCTATGCTAAATTAGAATGTTGTATTGCTCTCGTAAGCACATGCACAGTGTTTCTTGAGTGCCACATGCGTAACTTGTGAAGGGATCTCATATACCAGTTTCATTTAGTTGGTAGGAGTGATCATGTTTAGTGTAAAGTAACTTTGGAATCCAGTCCTGGAGGTACTTTTCACAACAATTAAGAAAAAAGCTTTCATATTTCCTCTCATCAAATTTTCTTGATTCTGGGCAAGACATTGATCTACATTTGCCACACTCCACCCAGGTGATGTAAATAAGTACCTGACAGGAATTAATTCCTTGAAATGCTAGATCGCCGCAGTGGCTGCCTTGCTAAATCCAGGCTAATAATCGGGGCAGCGCCAGGAGCGTCACAACCTGACGGACATGTGCGCTATATAAGAAGCAACCATTATTATTATTATCCACCGAGAACTGTGTATTAAATGCTATTATTTAAACATCTTATTGGCTATTTAATATCTATCTGAAGTGTTCACGAATTCAAAATACCGGTAGGCAATAAACAATACTGAAAATGTTAAGTAAGTTTGAAGATAATGTCATATTGATTAAGATTGTGTTTTCTTTGTAGCCCCATTCTAAAGAGGAGGAGGGAACTTCTAAGCAGTCCAGCAGCTCATCGCCAGGCACGGATCTTAAGAGCCCTTCCAGACTCTCCTTTACCTCTCCTAGCAGTCATCAAGGGGGCTCCTCCCCGACCACACCCACCTCTCCGACCACGCCCAAGATCATGCTGGTAGACACCACCGACCAACACAAAGCACATCTCTTTGATCTTAACTGCAAGATCTGTACCGGTAAGTCGTGATGCCATGTGCCCACTTTGGTGATGTTAAATCTGATTTTTAACAAGCTCTGGGGGGTGTTTCACAAAGATCTAAAATGGACTTATAAATTATGGAGAGCCATTCGTAGCCTTAAAATAAAATATATTCAAAAGCGAAAAATCAAGTATTTCAGATTTTTTATAAATTCCACACCAAGAAAATGAAATATCCTTGATAATAGAAAATATGAATGATTTGAATCAACATTTTATGCCTTTTAAAATAACTTTTACAAAATATTTTCATAGATGCTAACGGCTTTCCATAATTGTTAAGTCCAACTTAGAGATAAGTTCAACTTATGATCTTTGTGTAACACCCCCCTGACATTGTCTGAATGATTTCTGTTGCGTCGTTCTAATATGCTGGGGTAGTGTTGAGTAGTAGAGTCTTGTGTCCTATTTAGGTTGCAAAAGGTTTGTCAGCATTACAGAATGAACCAAGGTCATACTGTGTCTGAGTGAAGTTACATGAATTAAGGCTGTGCACAACAGTGTAATGAGGTACCCGAGTACACTCCCAGGCTTACAAGCGAATACTCGAATATTCGGACGCCATGTTTTTTTTATAATTTTTTGGATTTTTTTTTGCCACCACCATTCCACTGGAGCAATATCCCAGGTCCGTCGCCGAAAATGCATGCAATTTTATTTCGAGTTGCAGTTAAAGGCGTCGATTTAATAATAATAATAACAATAAACAATGCTGTTTTAAAAACCAAAGATGGCAGAATAATCCATTTTCCTCTGAGTCCAAACAGAAATCTGGACATTTGGTCCCAGTTTCTGAGCGGTGAGTTTGACAGTGCTTGAGTTGGGAAACGTTTTTACCGACGGTACCATGCCAGCGGTCGCAGCTCTCCCTGGCACAGGTAAGCGTCGGCCTAGACAGTGCCAGGTGACCGTTTTTTTTTTTTTTTTTTTGCGGCAGAATATTCAGGTTCGAGAAATCGTACTGGAGTAGTTGCGGGTACTCGAGCATTCGACTACTCGTCGCAGCCCTAGCACAAATGTCTGTCTCATTGTTAAAGGCATCGTTTAACAATGTTAAAACTGAGATGCACTGCCCTATGTGTTATCAGTGTCTGTGATATGGTGTAATATTGAAGCCCTTAAAAAAACTGCACTTCACAATGATCAAGAAGTGCCTCAAAAACAATCTTTGAGTGACCGGTTTCACCATACTCGTTTTCCCCAATAGACTGTAGTGTTATGAAAACCGTTAGGAAAACGATCGATATCCAATCATAAATATCTTGATAATCAGACAGGCGATCGACTTGTAAAAGTCATGGGGTTCCTGACTGACCTAAAGGTTTATAATTATCATTGCAGCATGAGCTAAATCCAGGATTTTGTTTCAGAATCTGAGACAAAGTTACCGAATCCCTTAAAAATCTCATATTTGTATGGTGGAAAATTCAAGCTCCGTCCTTGATGTACATGTACTCTGCTTGTAGCACATGGTACGATTATATCAAAACATTTTTAATTTATTGTAGGTAAAATACCAGCTCCTAAGGAGGACAAGGTATCCAAGAAGAAGGCCATCGTAAGGAAAACCCCTAAGATCATCAAGAGAGTGGTGGTAAAAGAAGAAAAGAAGAAAGGGGGAGGAGCAGTCAGGGAGAAACCGGTCAAATTCTTTGGGGAGGAGATAGAGGAAAAGAAACCCAAAGAGAAATCCGTCACTGAAGACCTCTACGATGACCTGATGGAGACTGTTATTGGTGGTGGTGACGATGACGACGACGATGACGATGATGATGAGAATGCTGCAGTGATCATAAGAGAGCCAGTTGATGAGGCCAAGTAAGTTATAGGCATTTTCTTTTTTTTTGTCTTGTGCCTACCATATTGGAAGAATAAATAGGGGTAGACCAACTGGAATGTGGACTGATAACATCAAGCAGTGGACGGGCATGTTTTCCCAATTTTTTAATTTTTTCCAGATTTTTGTATTCATTTATTTTTCCTGATTTTACCCCTATTTCCGTATTTTTTCTCAATTTTCTTACTCTAAAGGAGAGTTATGTTGTTAGATGCCATTGTTTTTTCCTCCAAATCCTCTTTCTTTTTCTTTTCTACTCAAGGGGGTGGGGGGTTTGAGGGGTGCTCCCTATCATCCCTGCAGGAACAGCTGAAGACAGGGAGTAACAGAAAACCTGTGTCTCAAGGTCCATTTCATTGTCGCCTCGACGGCCTCCAAGCTATTTGACATAGATAGATATGGCATGGATGCCTGTTTTTCAGGATTTTGCCAGATGTCAGAACCTGCCATATCTGTTTCATGCCTTTTCAGGCAAACTGAATAAAATCCAGCTGTTGCCCCTATTCTAGACATCTTCAGTGCAGAATTTGTATGAGGATTTTGCAACTTGTAATTATAATCTGTTTAATTTACTTTTTATCAAAGATGTCAGTGAAATTTCAGTAAAATAAACTCTCATAGTAGAAAAGTGATAGTGAGGCATTTTTAATTCTTTTTTTACTCTCACTAAAGATTTCCTTGGGCTCAAATCCCTAAAATGTCTTATCATTGCTTAATTTGAAACAACAGAAAATTAGTCCAATTAAGGTACCCAATATAAAGCTGGTTGGTTCTGTTCTTTTCAAGCTCTGATCATGGCCAGGTTTCTTTAAACCTAACGTCCAATAACCAGCCAATAAACTATGAAAGGGGTTTGAGGATTAAATTCCAAATCGAGGGGTCAGTGACACAAAGACTCCATTTTGGCAATTTGAGAAAAAGTGGTTTATGTGTCACTGAGCAATTGTGCCACTTGAGTTAAGTCTATGTTTCACTAGCCATTGACTTCAATGGGGTGTGGGGTGGAGTTAAGTCTTTGTGTTTCCTGGAAAGCCCACATTTTTCTGAACATTTTGATATAATACTCATTTTGACAAAATATGGAGTTCCGTCTTTATGTCACTGAACCCTCGATATGTGCTGGCTCTTTATTTAGAACACCCCCTGGTAGTCCTACACCACCTGCAGAAGTGCTCAGCGCTTCCAAGCCCCCCAAGGAGAAGAAAGCATCGCGACCCTCGCAGGTCAAGAGGTCAGTGTCGTCGGCATCGATGACATCATCACCGGCCTGGAGAGGGTTCATCTCCATGCAGGAAGTGTCAAAGTTCGTTGCCGTGGCGCACCATGTGTCCGGCCCCGCCGAGAGTATACCCATGGTGAGTATCCCAGCTTGTTTTCCAGGCCTGATAATTTAAAACTTTTTCCCCCCATTTTTTTTTTCTTCCCTACTTTACCCTTATTTTCCCTATTTCTCCCTTATTTTCCTGATTTTTTCCCAAAAACATTCATTACTCAAGGATATTCAGTTATCCACATGACAATTTATATATAATGAAGAGGTATTATATTATAAGCCAGGTCTTGACCCCAACAGGGGCCGGGCCACATTGTCTCCCAAATTCAATTCTTAGTTTGGCCCCCCCCCCCCCCCAAAAAAAAAAAAAAAAAAAAAAAATAAAGAGTCTTGACCACTTTTAAAAAAAAGTCAGTGGTGAGCCCTGCATAAGAACACTGCAACTCTATGCTTCCATTGTCTGTCCGCAGGACCTGCAAGACACACTAGAGGTGTGTGGTCGTATCCCCTACAAGATCGTATGGGACTACTTCAGCAAGCTTAAGCAGTCACAGTCGACGGAGATGACCATCATGCGCTTCCACGTCTGGCAGGAAGACGAGGAAGCTGCCTTCTTCTCGCTCTTCGACTACTTCTACACGCGGCAGCGCATCGGCGTGGTCGGGAAGAACCGGCCTCACGTCAAGGACTTCTACCTGATAGCCCTGCCGTCCAGCGACAAGGTTCCCCACCACATCCTGCCATTCAATGGACCTGGTACGTTATCATCCCTTGGATAGGATGTAGAGCCGTAGGGCCCACGGTTGCATGTTTTATAGCTTGTCATAACTTTCAGAGTATTCCATGTACAAGAGATGATTCCACCTTACCTGCTAACCTTCCTCAGCAAAATACTTGAATTTCCTCTAGGCAAAATTAGGAATGCAGCTTATTCAGGAGTTATCAGGAAAAAACAGCAGAAATCTAAGTTTCTTAACTCTAGTTTGAAGTTCACAATATAGGAATCATTTCTCCAACATATTAATGGTATCCAGCTTGCCCCCAGTGCAGAAAGGCTTTATTTTGATATTGTTGTTCCAATGGCACCCATGAATTAATCTGGTATGGACATTGAAATAAGAAAGAAACGCAGTGTGAAATTGTTGACTTATTGCTTTAAAATTCCAATTTAGGGCACTATTTTATGTAGTTTTTTAGGGCATTTTAAAACTGCCATGCGAAAAGTATGGAATTTCATGACAATTGTCATCACTGCATTTTGAAGCAAAAACAAATTCTTAACAGATTGTTAGCGATCATCTTCCTTATGTGATTTTGGTAGCAAATGAGAAAATTTTCTCCATCAAGTGTGAACTTGTGAATAAAACTTGTATTCTCTCTCCTCTTCACCCACAGGTCTGCCAAAAAATCGGCCACACATGTTGCTGGGCATAGTAGTCCGACACAAGGAGAAGCAACGCTCAATAAGCCTGGATGGAGAGTTGGCCCCCAAACCCATCAGCCAACCTCCACGGGATCCTCCAGCGCACCACGCCTCTAAGAGGAAACACCATCATCAGTCTGCTCTAGACATCACACCTCCCGAGAACACCATGTCCTCATTCCGGTCCAGTGTGCCCACCATGCGGGAAATCTCGGATCTCATCGCACCGAAAGATCTGAAGACGAAGGAGATGTATGTTACCGAGGAGCAGCTGATTGATCCTATCGTGGCGCAGTACGCTAACGTCGACCCCAAGGAACTTGAAGTAGAGCTAGAGGAACCGTATTCACCGACGAGGGAGGAGCAGGAGGCACCGTATGATCCGTCAGATCAGATGGATGACTGGCTTCAAGGGCGGAGCATGCCCTCTTCCGCTGTGATCCCTAAACCTGCTTACCCTCAGGTTCCTTCAGTGGTTATTCCGGAAGAGAAAAAGGGGAATCCCCTGAAAGCGGATGGTGGTGGTGTAGAGAGCGGAGTGAAAGCAGCAGACATTGCCAGTGTGGCAGCCGATGCATCCCAGGACATTCTGAGTGCATTCAGTGAACAGTCGGGTCTCACGGAACAACAGCAGCTACTGATTCAACTCACCAAGCAGGTGGAGGAAGCCAAGAAGGCCCTTCTGGACCGACAGATAGAGTCACTGCAGTCAGAGATCAACAAAGCGACAGGCAAATTAGGTAAGACCAATGAACAGACGTCTGATGAAGCAGGTACTTCACCAGATGTCCGATTGGCTCAAGCGGATTCTAGTACGATGACTCCCAAGGATGATGTTACTAGCACTCCTGGAGCGGATGCACTGCAGGAAAGGTCTAAGAGTAAACAAGAGATACAACCACTGTGCCCACCACCCAATCTGCCTCCCTTTGCCGTGGGAGCAGTGTTGTGGACTGCGAATGCAGAAGCAGCTGCACACAAACAAAGCCCAAATATGAACCAACCGGAGCTGCAAGTTATGCATGGAGTGGCGACAGGTAGCACAACGGATAGCACAGCTTCTTCAACATCTCAAGCATGGTCCCAAGACATTAATCATCATCAGCAGCAACAACATCCTCATCATTTGATGCAGAGTGAGCAGCATACTGCTTACCTACAAAAAGACTTGCCAAGGCATCCTGATTCATTGTTACATCCGAACAAGCCACATTCACAGCCAGCTCATCATCATCAACATTCCGTTGCCCCTCACCATGCCCCTATACGCCACCCTCACCCTTCCCCACCCCAAGGGCAGCCCCCAGCACCATTCCAAGCCCCGCCCATCTCTCAACGTCCACCAGCCCCCCACCGTCCACTCATCCCACACCAACCACTTATACCACACCAACCACACCTCCAACAACGTCTACCTGTTCCCCGGCAACCACTCATCCCGCATCATCCACCACCAGCTGCTTCTTCGTCTGTGCCGGTCACCAAGAAACGTAAACTGGAGCCACCTCCTCCTGGGGAGGAGGGATGGAAGTACGGGGATGACGATAAGGGCGGGGTCGGGCGTGGGGAAGATCCAGGCCCGATCGGTCAGCGAAGGCAACCTCATAGAGACATGGACTACAGGAGAGATGTGGACCTGCGGGAAAGCGGGGGCCATTTTGAGGACGTTGAAGAGAGAAGGCCTTGGGGAGATGATAAACCCAATGAGGCATGGGCAAGAGAACAATGGGACCAGGGCAGGAGGGGAGGAAAGGAACCCTGGCCCAATCAGCAGTGGGGGCCCAAGGGAGATCGGGGAAGGGGTAGGGGTAGGGGGTACGATGACTGGTCAAGAGAGGATAGTCATCCATATACAACAGATTACCAGCATAGGCCAAAGGAACGGTTACTCAAAGACCCAAGGGTGGGTCATGATAGGCCTATATCAAGAGATTACGGACACGGGGCTCGACCAAGATAGTATATGACCAAGACATTTAGTGGTTGCATTTAAGTTTTAATTTCATGGATATCGTGTCAGATTCCAGCTGCAGGTAGGCTTACAATTCAATCACAAGGTTTACTAAGTTTTTGCCAAGTGTTTGTTAATGTATGGAACTTTCTAGAATGATTGTTCTCATATACATACCTGTTTGGTATGTAGTACAGTGACCCAGAATTGGCTCCTATGACACTTGCTCTGAACTTCATCTTGTCAAAGGTATAGGGATAAGGTTGCAAAAAGATTGTTGGTTACTTTTAGGGTTAGGGCTAGGCTTAGATATAGTGTTGAGTCCACGTCTGAAGTTCTGAATTTGACGAGTGTACGGAATTGATGCAGAGTAATTTTTTGTGGTAGCGTGTGTCAAACAACCGTGTAGTTTGTCCCGTTGTATTTCTTGTGCTAGGATGTAGTCAAATGTTTTCCTTTTACTAAAATACCTCAAGCTTTCAACCTATGTATCCATGATCAAACAAAGAAATGCAGTAAAAGTTACACTTCTGAGAAAAATAGGTACCGTATTAAAACAATTATAGAATATTTGGACTGTTGGCACTTTCTGTTTCATGCTTGTAAAACTGTAAATAAACTTGATATCTGTATAAAGTGTTAATAACTTTGTTATACTTTCTGTAAAATTATCAAAATCATGTACATCTTCAGATCTATTTTTACCCTTTTTACGTGCTTGCCTTCCTTCCATAGTTGTGGTCATGTCATAAAAGTAGGAGAAGCAAATTTTATTAATTTGTTTCAAGTCTATTGATTACAAAAAAATATATATGGTAGTATTCTTTGCAATACAAATACAAACAAATAAAGCGACAACTTTTATATGATTGAAAGATGATGTATTGTGTGTTGAGAGCCAAGAGGGCATTAAAGGTACTATGTCCCTTTTGCAGCCAACCTCAAATTCTATAGAATTATGAATATGTCATGTATGTCCTATCTGTGAAATGTCAACGTTAGCAGTGTCCTGATATTCAAATTATGCAAGGGAATCTGTTTACTTGCTAGACTTCACTGTCAGACACTATTGAGTGACTGACTGGCTTTTTTTCTTCTTTGGTTATAACATTCATAAAATGAGCTGTAAAGAGTACATGAGCATTTGTCTACATCAATAACCCACTTCTTGTGATGGCCAAAATTAAACTGATTGAATCTTTGAGCAGCATAAAACGTATGACCATTAGATACAATGGTATGAAAATCAAGACTATTACTTATTGGCTCTATAGCTCCTAAGTCGATTTGACAACTAATAGCCGTTATTTTATTTCGTGAGTCTCCGTAAGAGCTCACATGAGAACCCACCTCGCGCATGCGCAGTCATATCACTTCTTCGCATGGTTACTGAGAAGCATCTTCTCAGAGCAGTCGGAAATTTCGCGTAATTTCCACTTTTTCTACCGTCGTAGAGATTCGTTTCTTTCGAGAAACAAAACTTGTTTTTAGATTGTTATCTGGATAATACTGGATTTATCTGTTTTCGTTTTCTTCGAGAGCATTTTTGAGCTCCGAAACTTCGTTTGATTATGTCGTCGATCGAAGATCGAGTGACTGTGACTGACCGCCCAGCGGTCCCTTCGCCGCAAGGCCCCGGCAAGTCCGGCGCACCAGAGGAGCGAACACGCTCTGCTGGCTCGTCCACTCGGACGGGCGGGAAAAAATCTATGAAATCAGCGGAGGTTTTTCCCGCAAAAAAGAGAAAAGCGGAGGTTGTTCCCGCAAAAATGAAGAAAGCGGAGGCTGTTCCCGCTCCATCCACGATTTCCAGAGCACCAGATAGTCCTGAGCATAACATTGGGGACAGACTCAATAAATTGGAAAATATGTTTGCCCGTGTCATGGACAAAATGGAGACTATGTCGAACCAACCAGCACGTGTTGATGTTGGCGGAGAGTCTGCTCACGTGGAAACGGAGAGCCAAGTTTTTCACGGCCAGGGCGGCCATCTTGATGAACGAGATGAGGAGTTGGGCCCTGGCTATGATGATTACGATGACATTCAATCAGATTACATGGGCCAACAAACAAATACTACTAGCTCATCCTCGGAGACTTTACCAGCTATCGCAGCTAAGTTTGCTTTGCCTACTGGTATTGGGAAACCAGTAGAAGAAAATCTCGCCAACTCAGTCACCTATATGACTAGCCATCAATTGGAGGAGAAAACTTTGGAAGATACGTTCTCAAAATATCTCCCACCAAGCAACTGTCGCTCCTTGGACACGCCTAAAGTTAATCAGATTATTTGGGACAACTTATCTCCAACTACACGTGGAAGAGACTTGAAACTGCAAAGAGTGCAGAAGTCCCTATCGAGAGGACTTAGTGCCTTTGTCCAATCCTTGCCAGCTGACAATTTCACTGATAAGCAGGAGGATGCGCTTGCCCTCCTATGCAACTCTTTGTTTGAGATGAACTGCTTACGCAAGGAATGCATCAAACCTGACATGAATCCAGCGTGTACGCATTTGTGTAAACCTTCTGCCCCCGTTACTAACTTTCTATTTGGGGATGATCTCGGGAAGAGAGTAAAGGATCTCAAAGATGAGCAAAGAGCTGCTTCGGGGGTAGTGAAAGGACAGTCTCAGCGACATTATTCTCGCGCCCCTTACCATCCTTACAAGAAACTTCCTGAGGCCGGCTTCTCTCGGCGACAATACCGAAGTGCAGGTTGGACCCCTAACTCTACCAACAGATACCCTTCAAGCTCTGCACCCAGCCGTCCTTTTTTAGGCCAGCGCTCTCGGGCGGCTCAGAATCAGAGAAGCCTGCCGCCTGCCTCGACGTCAACGAGGCCAGTACAGGCACAGAACCAGAGACGCTCGAAGCCAGGGACGTTCCAGCGGAGGACTTAACTACTCACACTACCACGAATGAGGTAGGTAGTAGTATACACAATGACCATCCTGTTGGAGGTCGACTGAGGCTATTTTATCATAACTGGTGCACAATCACTGACACTTTCATTCTCCAAGCTATAAGGGGATATAAAATAGAATTTGACCAGGCACTCATGCCCCCAATTCGCACCAAGCCATCATTTCCTTTCAGGAAAAACTCAAAAGAAGAAGAGAGCATCAATTCAGAGATCATAAAATTGACTAGTAAGAATGTTATTGAACCCTGCATTAAGCACGAAGAAGGGGAATTCTTGTCAAATATTTTTACTCGACCCAAGAAATCAGGAGGGTTGCGCCTCATACTAGATCTCTCTGAACTGAACAAAAATCTTGTGGTTCAGCATTTCAAGATGGATAATATCCATACTGCTGCTCTCTTGATCTCCCAAGGTTGCTACCTAGCCTCAGTCGACCTCCGTGATGCTTATTATTCTATCCCAATAAATTCTCAATTCAGGAAGTACCTGAGATTTATGTGGCAAGGGAAATTGTGGCAATTCAAATGCCTACCAAATGCAGGGCTGCCAACTCTCACGCAATCTGCGTGAGTCTCACACCCCATTCTCAAGCTCTCACGCTGATCATAGGAACTCTCACGCTGAACCCCGAAAATAGAAACTAAAAAAAAAAAATGTCTATTATATCGGATATTCAATATCCCTGCCGAAAGTTTCAACATTTTTTTAACCACACATGCGCAAAGCTAAACTATCAATGCAAATTGGTTTCGGTTTGCCGCGCAAAGACAAGATAGTGAATTGCGATTGGCTTATCCTGCGTGTGCGAGTGACGTCGTCACTTTACTATGAAGCGGGGTTTTTGTGCGAGACACGACAAGCGAGTGTCGATGCCATGGCCTGTCATCGCTGTACATCGCGCCCGGCCCCCAGCCCGGCCCGGCTCGGGTGGCTCAGTGTTTGCGATCGAATAATGGGCCTGGGCCGTCCTCTTTAGCCCTCTACGACCAGATCGGCCATATGGTACAGTACTTCAGGCTTCAGCCGGTACAGGTGAGTTTAAACTCTTGTCTTGAAATATTGAAATTCATGGTTTCGATCGTTTATACGAGAGTAAGAATGATTTTGGAAGGGTGCTTGTATATAATTGATATGGCAGTTATATTAACTATGTTCTGTGTATTCTATTGAGAACGACATTTTGATTGAATTTTTTTCCAAAAAGAGTGTGGAAATGTGGAATTTTGTATTTTTTCAAGGTCAGTGTATACTTCATGAAATCAATTAACCTATGAATCATGCCTTATGTATTTGTGGAATCAGGGTTAAAGTATGCACGAGATTGCACCATTTAAATTGCAAAATTGTAAAAGCTCCCTACCGTGGAAGGGGGGACACCCACCTTCCACACCATCCCCCCCTCGGGCGCTCCGCGCCCTCGGGCTTGGTCGCTTCGCTCCCTCGCAATGTCTCACTCCAAACTCTTTCCAAAGGTTGGCAGCCCTGCCAAATGGGTTGAGCACTGCCCCAAGATTGTTTACAAAAGTCTTGAAACCAATTTTTGCACATCTGAGGGAAGCAGGACATACAGTCCTGGGTTATTTGGATGATACCATCATTGTAGGAGATGATAAAGCTGCCGTAATAAGTGCATTACAAGCCACCTCTCAGATATTATCTGATTTAGGATTTATTGTGCATCCTGATAAATCAGTTTTGATACCCACTCAAAATTTGACCTTCCTTGGGTTCACCTTGAACACCATAGATATGACAATTACCCTGCCTAATGAAAAGGCTAACGATATCGCTGCCGTTTGTGCAGACCTCTTACAAAGCCACAAGCCTAGCATAAGGCAAGTTGCACATGTTATAGGGAAACTGATTTCAACCTTCCCAGCAGTACAGCACGGCCCTCTCTATTACAGAACCCTAGAAAGAGACAAAATCTTAGCTCTTAAATTGAATCGTGGGCACTTTGACAGGCCCATGACCTTATCAAATGTGTCAAGGGAAGATCTTTCATGGTGGATAGATAATGTTAAGGAGGCTTCCTCACCAATTAGACGCAATAATGCCACCTTTGAAATTAGAACTGATGCTAGCGGCATCGGCTGGGGAGCTACAAACATGATTACCCATACAGGGGGAAGATGGAATGAACAGGAATTAAGTAAGGCTAGAAATAATGGAATAAACTATCTTGAGACTCTAGCTGCCTTCCTGGGACTAAAGTCCTTGTGTTCAGATATGAATAATTGCCACATACTATTGCGGTCAGATAACACCACCGCTGTTGCGTATATAAATGCCATGGGCGGGACAAAATCACTAGATTGTAACACCATGGCTCGGACCATATGGAGTTGGTGTATTGAGCGTGACATTTGGATCACGGCAGCTCATCTGCCAGGCAAGCACAATGTAGAAGCAGATGAGAGGTCTAGAAAGTTCAATGACAGAACGGAATGGATGCTCGATAAAAGAGAATTTGAACAACTTATTGCTCATTTCGGTCGTCCAGAAATAGACCTTTTTGCATCCAGGCTCAATACTCAATTAGATCGTTATGTATCTTGGTTCCCTGACCCATATGCAGAATCTGTTGATGCTTTTACTCTAGATTGGAGTAAATATGAATTCTATGCCTTCCCACCGTTCTGCTTAGTTTCACGCTGCCTACAAAAGATCAAGGCTGACAAGGCAGAGGGGCTCTTTATAGCCCCCAATTGGCCAACGCAGTCGTGGTACCCTAGACTGCAGACTTTGATGAAGGGTGACCCAATAATATTGAAGAGGCACATAAACCTCCTAACTCAACCAATCTCGAACACTCCTCACCCTTTGCACGAACGCCTTGATCTTTTGTGCTGCAGACTTTCTGGATAAGCATTTTCTATTGCTCCTTTTCTCTTTGCATTGCAGGACCTCCGGACGCCATTTGAAATTAGAGGGCTTGCCGGGAGAACAATTGACGTAATTACGGCAGCCTGGCGTGATGGTACAAAGAAACAGTATAGTTCCCATATCAAGTCATGGAAAAACTTTTGTAATAGAAAAGGTTTGGATTTTCTGCAGGTAGAGGTGAACGTTGTGTTAGAGTTTCTTTCATTTTTGTTTCATGATAAAGGACTTGGCTACAGCGCCATTAATACTGCAAGGTGTGCATTATCCTCGTTTTTGATGTTAGGAGATGGACATGACACAGTTGGATCGCACCCACTTGTATCAAAGTTTGTTAAAGGAGTTTTCAACTCTAAACCACCAACACCGAGGTATAAAGAAATTTGGGATGTTAGCGTTGTGCTCAACTATCTGCGTAAGCTAGCCCCTGCAAACTCGTTGAACCTCCAGCAGTTAACACACAAGTTGGTGACCTTGATAGCTTTGATCACAGCTCAACGTGACCAATCAATCCACAAACTCAGATTGGACAGGCTTTCTTTTAAGGGGAACAAAGCCACATTTTATGTTGATGACTTACTTAAACAGAGCAGACCAGGAACATTAGGCTGCAAGTTGGAACTAAACGCCTACCCGCCGGACAGGCGACTTTGCGTTGTGAAATACCTCAAAAGGTATATTGAATTGACTTCCCGTCTGCGTGGTACAGAGCAGTCTCTCTTTATTAGTCACAAGAAGCCCCACAGAAATGTGACCGTCCAGACAATAAGCAGGTGGATAAGATTCACCCTTCGAGAGGCTGGTATCGACACAAGGGTTTACAAGGCTCATTCCACGAGAGCTGCAGCAACTTCAGCTGCAAGCAGAAATGGGGTACCCATCACTCAAATCTTGAGCACTGCAGGATGGGCAAGTGAACGTACTTTCAGAAGGTTTTACAATAAACCACTTCAAGTGAAGGGACAATTTGCAAGGTCTGTCTTGGATTGCCCTCAAAAATCATAGGTAAACATAATACTTGTACATTGCTGGATACAATTGTGTTTCCGGACCGGTTAACTCCGACCCATTGTTTACTACTGAAATGTGACTACTGTGCTTCAAAATCTCATGTGAGCTCTTACGGAGACTCACGAAATAAAATAGAAAGATTAAACGAGAACTTACCGTTTGAAGTTTGATCTTTATTTTATGAGAGAGTAGTAGGAAGAGATTACATGCCCTCCTCTCCACACCCAAAATTCTTCAACGGAAATTTAAGTTCTCATCATCTTTCTGTCTTTTCAGTAGTCACATTTCATGCTTCAAAGTATGACTGCGCATGCGCGAGGTGGGTTCTCATGTAATCTCTTCCTACTACTCTCTCATAAAATAAAGATCAAACTTCAAACGGTAAGTTCTCGTTTAATCTTTCTATTTTCCCACTTGAAGACATTTTCAAGCCCCACCTTTTTTTAGGGAAGTTCTAAATTAGTATTATCTTTCAAATGCCGTTGGAATTTAACCTTTTCATTTTTTTGGATTGCAAATGGGACATAGTACCTTTAACTCTGTTAAAGTCTATGGATCAGAGCCCTTCCGGCTCCAAACAGATGACAACATTTTGTGTTGCCATTTTATTCGAACGATTACTAGATGTTCTTGTTTGACACGTGCAGTAAATTTAGATTTGTGATAAAATTTGCTTGAATTTACATCATGATTTTGAATTTCTTCGTGAGGATATTTAGAATAATGAATAGGAAATATTGAATACTTAAGCATTTTTCTAATATCAAGACTCCATAATGTCGTATGAATCAATTAAATGATTCACTATCACACACAAATCTGCACTATTTCACTCTTCATTTGTCTTCAATCTTTGATGTAATTAGAATCATTTGCAGCTGTACTTTCCAGCCAAATATGTGGCAATAATCTTTGATTCATAGTGTATGAAAAACTTGATAATGTAAATTTTCGTGCATCAAATCTTCTCACTGACTTTTCATGCATTGGTTGTCAACTTCTTGAGCAAACTGGAAATGCTCTGTTGTAAAGCTTGCACCCACTTGACTCTTAAAAAAAAATTAAGAGTTTAATTTGCAATAGAAAACCTTTTTTTTTATAAATGTACAGGAGCTATTTTAGGGCTTTAGGCTTTAACCAGAGATATTCTTTTAATGGATGTTAAAGAATATATGAAACCATGATGGAAACTCAATTATATCTCAAGTCATTTAATGTGATGGAAATTGCATAATCTTTTGATTTCAATTTTTGTATTTCATCTGTGATAATCGATGTTCAGTGGTTTTTTCTAGAGCTGGTGGGTAAGCCTGTAAGACGTACATTGCTGACAATGCCAGTCGTTCTATCTCCTTGGATTATAAAACATGAATTGTTTATAATGTAAATGCATGCATGCATCATTAATTATTCTCATGATGCTATTGTATTTTTAGGTCAGATTTGTTTCCATTCAATATTCAAATAATTGTATACAGTTAACAACTGAATTATTCATACTTGTTGCAAATTTGATGAGGTTTTTTTTTCCGGCAACTCCAGAATGAAAGGTGGACTTTTAGATGTAAGTGTCAATATGTCACATTTTCACGAAACATAAATTGGAACAAACCAATTTTACACATACCGGCACTTCAAACTATTACAAAACATTTTAAGGGTATGAATAATTTAGTTGTTGACTGTAAGTGGCATGTCATATTAAGTCATTCTGTTGTCGTGCAAGTAGTTACATTTTATACCGTAAAAGTTGCTTATTTCATGCTTTTGTATAAGCAACTATACCTTTGTTCTATTTGAAGCAGTGAATATTTTTCTTCCTATGTACAAGTTATTGTATATGCTTTGCCAACTGTGTTGATACATGTTAATGTATATATACTGTATGTATATGAAATAATACATGTCGACCATGTTGGAAACGCTAGAGAGATTGATTTGTCCTTTGCTTTATTTATTTATTTCTGATATTTAGACAGGGTGACTCTTTATCACCAATAATGGTGGTCTTCCATGAGGCCCTGTTATACATAATAAGGAACAATATTTTTTTTAAATAAATGACAAAATCATGAACATAAACTCATAACAGCAACAAAGAATAAGTCAGAACATGTATAAACATGTAAACAAACTATGTGGCAGAAAACGAAATAGATCTTTGTGAGGTGCATTGCAAGAGAGTGATAAGGAACGGATCAGATCTATGGCATGTCGAAAGTGGGTTCATGCGAGATGTGCTAGAGTGAAAAAAATTAGCAACGGACTTTTGAGTGCAAGAAATGCAGAGAGATTAGTAAGGCCTAAAAAAAAAAGATGTTATATTGCCCTTTTAGTTAACAGAACATGGGTCGGTCGGTCAGAAATCTTCTCTTATTTTTTAATTTCTTTTTTCTTTTTCTTCTCCCTCTTTTGGCTGATATTTAATGCTTTAATATTATATTTTTTCTTTAAAAAACGGTAAAAAAAAAAAAAAAATTAAAAGCCGACAGTACCTTTCAAGATTTTGGGGTCCGTCGCAAAAAGCAATGCAACATTTTTTTTGTATAGGCCTATTAAATGGAGTAGTGGATGAGCAAGTGGGGATGTACATGGGAGATGTTGAGAAGGTTTATAGGCTTTGTTATCTTTGGGTTACAATCAACAGTGGTGGTGGATATGAGATTGCAGTGGCAATAAGAGGCTGATTGAGATGGAGGTAGTTTCTGGCCTCGATCCCTAACTGGTAGAAGGTTTACAATGAGAATATAAGGCAAGATCTCTAAGTCTTCTATTAGAACAACAATGGTATATGGTTCAGAAACCAGGGAAGTGTTTCACAAAGACCAAGATCAAATTTAAGTTAGAATCACAATGGGAGGCTGTTCATGCCACTAGTTGCTCTCGCCATTGGTCTCTCAATTATGATCTTTAGATAATATTTTTTCCTACAATAATAAACTATCAAAAAATGTAAATGGTACGTCCCTTGAGAAACCAATGCCAGTAAATGACGAGAGGAAATAGTGGCATGAACAGCCTGCCAAAGTTAAGTCCAACTAAAGTCGATCTTGGTCTTTGTGAAACACCCCCCTGGAATCTAAAGAAGGTATCTTGAGGTGAACCGAAAGAGTCGTGATACGGGAGATATGTGGTGTGAAACTGTCCGATAGAAAGAACATGAGGGGGCTCATGGAAAGGTTTGGTTTGGAAGAAACTGTGATGGGAGTGGTAGAGAGAAGTGGATTGAGATGGATGGGTCATGTGTTGAGAAGAGAAAGGAAGATGATGAACCTGTTGAAAGAGCATGGGATGGAGAAGTGGATGGCATACGAGGGAAAGGAAGATCAAAGATTTGATGGAAAGCAACAAGGTTGGTCTAAATGAAGATGATACTAGTCATACTACATACAAGAAGTAGAAGGAAGAAGTGTCCTCATTGTGCGACAGTCGGTAACCCCTCATAAGAGGGGAAAATACTGACTTCAATAAATAATATTATCATGCTTTGATTTAGATAACCTAGTAAAGTAAAGGTTAAAAAGAAATCATTGGTAACTGGATTTTTAAAAAGGTGTTTAAATGAAGATATATAGACATGTACATACTATATAGAAAATACATTCAAAATTATATCAAGAAATTACTGTAATTTTTTGCTTAGATAGCATGCTCACCTCATAAAACACATCTGACTTCAACAAAAATTCTTCACTAGACACATAATATGACTTGTAAATCCAACTTGGAATACCTTTTAATTTTTATCATATTCATTTCATTATTTACACATTTCAACTTAAATACAAAAACAAAAATATGGGACAGGTCATTACAGAGTTATAATAATTAAAAAAGAACATGGAACAAAAAAATGATACTATTCAATGAAAGCTACTGTTAAGATAAGGGAATAGTACAGGAGTATCTGTATTTACAAAGTGATATTTACATCAGTAGAAAAAAGCAATAAGGAAAGTTTTGATGAACGAAAATGGCATTTTGGTAGTAAACTGCTAACAACATAAGACAAGCATATAAATATAACTCTTTTAAAAAATGATTTATTCCTAAGTGAAACAAAAAGTTTGCAGGACTGTGTAGACCAATGCTTTCTGAGCAGTGTTTCACCAAACCGTCGTAAGTACAAGTTCGTTGATAACCCACTGCAATGCGTGTATTAAATTACTCACGCATTGGTGAACTTGTACCTGTGATGGTTTCGTGAAACAAGGCCCAGGTGCGTCAACTATTAAAGGAAGAGTAGAGGACATACTTAAATGCATTTAGATTTTGCAGCTATATTTCAAATACACACATCCTGAGGCTACTATGCATATTTGTATTCACATTTTCTAAGACACACTTAGCTACAGAACATTCATGAAAGAAAGGACTTGAAATGCTACTTTCGACTGTATACACATCTCCTGTTTGGTATTCTTTTCCACAAAAGTGCTCATTTAAACTTGTTGCATGTGCTTTGTGTATAATATATATGAAGAGAAGTGCAAGTAAAATCTCTGTAACAACTTACAAACATTTACACATTTAAGACGCATTTTGATTAAGTTATACAGAACAGAAGTTTTACGAGCCTCAAAGGTAGCATATTGTTTGCCCATGTTCAAGTGAAGTGGACCTACTAAAACCTGTTATGTTATGAATCAGTCCTGCTAGGAGCCATTTTGAAAGTTTTAATTGTCATTGTTCCAGATTTCAATTATTGATACTACAGTGTGTAGATAGCAAAACTCCACTTTGTTGTGATGTTACCAACGCTCAATAGCCTGCACAATCAAACAAAAACTTTGCATTTTATAAATACATGAATTATTTTGGTTCAAACGCAGATCTTAGTAGGATTGTAGTGTGATTCACGTTTTACTGATTTATTGGGTGAATCTAAGAGAGCTATTAAAAAAATGTGTCTAAGAAATGCTGAAATATGATACAGAAAGAATGGTCTTTTGAGCTGATTTTACAGAATTACATCAAACATATTTTAGAACAATATTTCAAGAACCGTTGGAGAAATGAGAAATAAGTAATGTTTTCAATAATACTAATGACAGCCAAATAAAATTAATATCTAAATGAACTACTTCTAACAATATGGAGGTTGAGATATAACTATGTTATTTACAATAGAAGACGTTGCAGTAAAATACTAGATTGACATCACAAATAGAAGAAGAGAAAACATACAACTTTGCGTTAATAATTTGGCAGGGAATTGATTAAGAAAACAGTTGATCAGCTTTTCATTAAATCAGGGTGTCCAACAAATTGGTTCTATAAAATATCAAACTGATTATCTAAGGCATTTTCAAATGCATAAAACCAAATTTAACTGCTCAAATCACCCACCTAGTAACACCTTGCAGACGAAATTCAATGTTTATATTTTCTCTGTACAATGCTCAAATGATGGTAAAAGGGTATTAAAAGCACCCCTTACAAAATCTGAAAATAGTCATTCTGAATATAAGATCAAGAATAAGACTTCCATATCCATCAAAACACATTTTGATCATAGCACTTTAACTTGTAATTTGAGGTTTGAGAATTGATCGCAATTTTAAGTCAATTCCGCATTCAAAACTTTAAAAATTTCCTATAAAAATATGTTTTTTATCATTTGCTGTTCATTTCTAAACTCTTGAAAACTTTTATCAAATATTGTCTACCAAAGACCAATAAACAATTATGTCAGATCTAATAGTACTTGTATTGCAGGCCACATTTTGTCCAACCTCTTACAGTAAATCATTTTTGACCTATTTCAACCGAGAACAACTACTTGAAACATACTAACATTTCTTGAACAAAGCAGTCATTAGCGCAATTAATATACCAACTGGTATGCTTTCCATTGGAAAGATAATAATAAAGTTAAGCAAACTATTTCAACCTTCCAGTCCCTTTGATCAAACATTTTTTTACAGATGCAAGTATATAGATTTATTGAGAGTCAATGTAAGATAAAATTGTTGATGGAACAGAGCATTTAAATGAACAGAGTACAATGTGGGGCAAGTAGTTATAGCTTCGGATAATTCCTACCAATGAATGAAATACAAGTAAGTCTTGTCAGGACATTTTATAGTGATTGGCACCTCTAAAAAGTCTACTGTAAAACAAGAAACGTATGCGACATGAAACCTTTTGTAAATTGCAATATTCTGTGACGTCAGATGTGACTCGATTATTTCACAATATGAAACTTGTTTTTGCGAGTCCGAAGCACTCATGAAATCAAATGCAAAAGAAAGTTTCTGGGGTTTTTCAGTATGCAACAGCCCCGACAGTGGGAATTCCCAGAAGATTGATCCATATGTATCACAGTAAACCATGGCGGATTACCTCAGTGGGTAATTCGTTAGCATACAGCACTCACAGATACGTGATTATGCACAGGACCTTTGTTGTGTGAACCCGCTTCTTTGTATCCTCACTTGCCATTCATTCAGTACGGCACATGTGAATGAGCCTGTACAGTGATGCGTCTCTGAGAACATCCTTAGCGACAAGATGAACCGGCGTAGCAAGGAAACTGTTTCAACGCAAGTATAATCAAGCGAGCCAATTGGAAATACCTCCACCAATGGACTCTGTACAGTGATAGTGTCTCTCTGGCATTGTTTGCAGTGACAAGGGTGTCGCAAGGAAACCCTTTTAACGCGAAGAACATGGAATATATGCCAAGGGACTGCTTAGTTACAGTGACAATGTCTCTGAGATTGTTCGAAGTGAAAACTAGATGTGTTTGTAGCAAGAGTACTGCTCCTATGCAACACCCTCCAGCATGGGCCCACATGTGATGGTGATGTCTCCGTACGTGACGTTCTGGAAGACATCGATGGCTTGTTGCTTCTTCAAGACAAGAAGGGTGTAGAATTTGGCTGCAGCTTGCTTCCTGTAAAGTCTCGCTGTGACGTCATGCTGTAAACAAATAGGACCAGAGAGATGTGGATTAATATTACATATGGGGTTGTATTACTCTTCTGCATTCTGAAAGCCAATAAAGACTTGAATTTAAAGATGAAGTTGAGTTCTGGTCATGCGATTGCATTGTGAAAGAAACGGTGTGGAATCGACCAGAAAAGGTTGATCAGCTAGCATATAAGTATTTGTGTGTATTGCAAGGTTCTAGAGTCTTCAAAGTGATAAGAAATCTGGCCAAATCTTGGTAAAGTTACAAACACTGAACACAGAAAGATGTATATGGGACTGCACAAACTTGTGGCGTAAAAATCCTACCCTGGAGTTTTATGATGTTACATGACATATTTAGAATATGAAGGCATTTGAAGAGCCATGCTTTTCAGGGAACATGTCTTATCTGATGTTCTTCCACACTTGCATAATAAGAATGATAACGCTTACAAATTATTTTTCACCTCTTCCCAGAACCCAACTTTCTCTTTAAGTCCTAGGTAGAAATTCTTAAATTGGGGGGGGGGGGGGGGTCCTGACTAAGACTTTGGGCGCCCATGTGTCTTAATAATCAATATTAATTTGCAGGATCAAAATTTCAGAATTGCTCAAAACCAATGCAAAGCAAGATGAAACTTGAAAATGAGCGACAGAGAGTGAGAGAGATATTTTTTTACTCATGTGCAGAAAATGTCATTTTAGTCTAATCTAAAAAATGAAAATTGAAAGCAAATCTAAAATGAAAAAACACCTCTCTATATCAATGATAAAGTATCTTTGTTTATAAACTGTCCTTCTGTAGTGATTCTGAGAAACAAAATGGTGCTCATGATGCAAAGATGCTAAATAAAATAAGCTAGTACTTGCTTCTTCAGCTTCAAAGTACTAGAACTGAATAAATACTAAAGGGCTCTTTCTTACCTTGAATGATACTTCCGATGAGGTCTGTAGTCTGGTATTGATTGCTGTTAACATGATTTGTGCTCTCTTGTTCAGCTTCCTCTCCTCGTGCGCTTCTTGGTCTTCACCCTCTTGAAGCTATCAAGAGATACAACCATAACCACTTTAAAAAAAACTTGAATAAAGTACAGTGAAACCTGTCTATAAAGACCACCCAAGGGAGACAAGGAAAGTAGTCTTTATAGGCAGGTGGTCTTTATGTACAGGTTCCTTTAGTTCATGTTTCAATGAGAAACCATTTTCATAGGAAACAAACAATGTGGTCTTTGTAGACAGATGGCCTTTCTATACAGGTGGTTACTAAAGCAGGTTGGCTGTATTTGTAGGTTGTTATGGGGGAGGGGTGACATGACACTTGCTCTGTGATGAAATTTTCTATGGACTTTGTTTCATCAAAGATAAAGGGAATTGGGTTGGTATAGAGTTTGGCCCGGGGTCCACGTTAAAAACTCAATAAGGATAGGAAATTGAATATTGCGAAATTATTACCAGAGCAAATTTTGTAGAGCTGCAGACAGGTTATCATGGGAACAACTTTAATTCACACAAACTTGCGCATATATATGATAACACTAATGGAAAGTGTCACGATACCATAGAAATACAGGGTGATCCTTCAAATATTTTGGACCATAGTCAACATATAGAAAAAGCAATACAAATAAATTTTACTGCAGACAGTTTAGAAAAGAGATCAAAAATCTTTGTATTTTAAAGTTTTATGAAGAGAAATTAAGACATTTTTATGTATGCATACTCTAATGCTCTCTGTGGGTAACATTATAAACTATTATCAAAGATGGTGCAATAGAAGTGTAAAATGGTAAGAGCAATGTCATTCATATAGCACTATCTCTTCCCTTCCTAAATTTTCAATCTAAGTAGTGGAATGCTTCTCCCAGGGGGTGATAGTGAGCACTAAAAAAAAAAGGTTTCCTGTTTCCTCAACCACTCGCCCCTTGAGTAGGCAAACAAAAAATGGCATCTAACAACATTTTTAGAGTGAGAAAATTGGGAAAAACTAGGGGAAATAGAGGTAAAATCGGGAGGAAAAAAACGTAAGAAGAAGAAGAAGAAAAAATCGGGTAATTATCAGCCCCGTTCTCCTCACCTCTTCTTCCTCCTCTGGTTCTTCAACAGCCTGTGGTCCGACAGACTGCGGCGCGACTGACGGGATATCGTAATCATCGTCATAGTCAGCGGCAAAGAGGTCACCGCCGTAGTCTCCACCGTCCGACGAGGAGGATCTCCTGGACATGGGGATGTGGGCTGGAGTAGGGGGAGCGGGCGTCGCCGAGGTGCTTGGCTGGTCCTCGATCCTGGAGGGTTCGTCGATGGACAATGATGTCTGGTCTCTGGAGGCTTCCAAGGTGACTGTAGGGTAAGAAAGAGAAAAAAATGGTTATAATTCAAATAGCAGATTCCCATGATCAATATACCGGAGCTATAGCTAAGAAAGATAACCAACAGTCTTTTTCAAGACTTAACCAACAGTCCTTTTCAGGACTACACACACTCAAGAAAGAAAGATTACCGAGTCCTTTTCAGGATTCCCCAATCCTCCCTCTCTCTCACATGGTGCAACCGCAAGCCTACTGTATATCTACATCCCCATGCAAGCCGATACTTATAAGCAGCATCTAATATGGTCTTATGCCTACCCTTCAAGCCCCAAGTATAAGCAGAAGGTGCTGCACAAGGTAGGGGGGTGATTTTGTAGACATTAACATGAATCAACCAATGACTTGCTTCTTGCTATCTTGTTAGTTAGTACATGTCATTCTTACAAGCTGATACAAATTAGGGAGATTCAATATATAATTGATATTATATGCACTTAAACTTACAGTCATGATGCTCTACTCTTCGCTGTACTTCAGGCTCTTCAAGCTCAAAGTCTTCATCTCTGACAATCTTGAGATCCTTTGGAATGTCAGCGGTGAGATTCCGTCTGTAAATCTGTCAAAAGTAACGCGACAACCAACCGTAATGGATGAGATACTAATAGGGTCCAAGCAACACCACATAATATGAATCTAATATATCTACAGTTACGTGTAGGAAAACCATTTAAAATCATTCCTGGCAGCCATAAGCACCAACTAAAAATTTATGTTGTAAATATCGTAAAGTTTGTGACACATTTCTTATTGATGAGAACTTGCCAAATGTCAATAGAAAAGGTTCTCTTTCTTCTTTTTTATTTCAATTCTGAAGATTATTGCAGATGCCGTATATACTCGGCCTGATTGGGGTGTGCAGGTGGATCACTACACACTAAGTGTTTATAATTTTGTTTGAAACACTTCTTTAGTTTAGAATAGATGTAAACACTAGTAAAAAGTAGACTTTCAATGAGTGACTTTAAAGGTAACCTTTATACCTCTGTGCTAACAATAGCTATTCAATCATTGGAAATGCACCATCTAGAAATGACATAAAAGAGGAAAATACAGGGTTGCCAGTTGGATTTGATCAGAGGGCCTGAAGATCACCTAAAATGAGCTATTTTGTACACAAAAAAAACCCTAAACTATGGCCTGAAAATAACTTGCCAGGGCCTGAAAATTGCATGACAGTCATGGACTTACAGATAGAATAAATACTGAGGTGTGTTGCCTTGCGGGCAAGCAGAAGAGCTTCTCAGCACCACCAGTCTCCTTCCACAGCATGAGTTTCTTGGTGGGTGGGGCAAGGTCTAGGGTGGCCACGATGTCCGACGTGTCCTTGAGTTGCGATTTGATGATATCACCCTGGAGCTCCTTCTGCTCGTCGACGATCAGTTTCCTCTTGCGCCTCTGTCTGGTTTCTTTCATGCCAGCTGCAATGCAAGAAGAAATGAGATCGTATTAGATATTCTTCCAATGGAATAATACATTGTATAATATACGCGACTAGTGAAAGAATGAGCCAATTCAGAGATAACACTGGTACAAATGCCCTAAAAATGTCCACAGATCATTTACACATGGAGACGTCCTACTTTGTGCTTTTTAGAATAATCACTGCCAAAGATATTTCCACCTGTGTATCATTGAATGTACCAATGGTGCATAAATGGATAATGATTACATAACTTTCATGAACATGTATCCAGCAGTCATCTCAAAGGGTTTTATAGTTTTGATTTTACAGGTGAACTTTATCAGCCCATACACAGATAGTATCTCTAAAGTGGCTTATTAAAAGGGGAATTAAATAAACTATGAACACATGATTTTTGTTTTCTTTAATCCAAGTATTAACTGTCAATTACTGAGAGCAAATTCATTTCCTATATTTACAACCCTAATGATTTACACATATTATTCCTTCTAGGTCAAAAGAATTTGCAGTTGCCCAGGAACAACTTTTAGTCTTAAATCCTCCTGCAAAACAAACAATACCTGCTTCTTTGGCACTGTTAGCGACCACTAGATGCTGAATTAGACAACCCAAACAATTGTCTCTATGTTGCCTGGCTGGCATTCAAACTTAAAATTGAAGCAATACCCGTACCCCTATGTTACTCTGAATCCCCCCCCCCCCCCTCCGTGAACGGAGGGATACCAAAATGTCTGGTAAAGGGGGTACTTTTCACGCACCAAAGTCCAGCTCGTAGTACACAAAAATCTGGCCCGTATTGACTTTACACACCGGACTTAGGGGGGCATTTTCAAAAGGAGGGAACATGCATACGCGTACACTAAATAACACTGAGTGGGGGGGGGGGGGGGGGCCGGGCTCTGAATGCTCCCAAAAACTTTCTGCTTAATATCTATCTATGTATGCTTACCTGAGATGTCAATGGGTTCTAGGGCAAATGCATCTTCATCATTTTGTACCAGTGTTGTTTGATCTGCAGCTGGTTGTTCTGCAACATCCTCTCCCTGCTCCATTGGTTGCCCTATGCAAAATGTAACAGAAAATAAATCATAAGTTCATATAATCTCTCGTACGGATGCTCATACACACTTTGCTCATCCTTCAAATGGGGCATTTGAAGGCTGTAAGTACACCAGTCAATGAAATCACACACACTCGAGAAGAAAAAAAATTGGCTTGCAAAAAAGTTAACTCAGGCTAATGTCTTTGTAGACCCTTTATATAAAGTAATTGTTTCCTTTTATTATGCACTTATCATTAATAACGTGTAATTTTATTTATTTACTTGGAAGGGGGGCTAATTCGTTCTTCTCTTCACAGGAAATCAATTATATTTTTCAATTAGTCACATTCCAAAAAGCTTCTTGATAAAACTTTTAATCAGTGAAAAATATACATGGGGGCTCAGGGCGAAGTAGCCCCCGAAAGTCATAAAAGAGCCAGAAAAAATTTGCATAGAGTTTAATGCAAAACAAATTAAAGAGTGTTATTTTCATGCAAGCAAGCTTGAAGAGTGGCCGCCGAAATGTTTAAAGGAATTTTCCCCTGCTTTCAATCAAATAGATGGGAATATTAAATTTGAATAAGTGTTACCTCTGATTTGTTTCTCCTCTTCATTGGGCCTTTCTGGACTGCTTTCACCCGATGCAGTGCCTCCAATGGGTACCTCACCAGCATGGATCTCTGGCTGTTCATCAAACAAACCATCCTCAGGTCCCATGAATTCATTGCCTGATGGAGAGGGGGAAGAAAAATCAAAGTTTATATATATTTAGAGGTTGATTGATTGATAACATTGGGAAAGACATGCAGAAAAGGTCTGACAATATATGTGTATTAAACCAGTTGTATATTCCTGGATAAATAACCTGTTTGAAGTTTTCTTTCTATCAAATTAATGAGAAACAATGACAAAGTGGTATACTCAAAACAAAAGATAAATGTAAGATATGTATAGGGGGAAGAAAAAAATCCTTGAATGCAGTACAAGCACTAATATTTGGTTTAAATTAAGTTAATGCCCTTCTGGCTTTCACCAGGTGATGTGTATGTGCAAAGCAAGTCAACAAATGTTGACCAAAGTAGGTGAGTCAAGGGAGCAGTATCTTAAGACCGACAGAAACATAGAAACGTGTGAATTTACATGTACTTCAGTTAAAGACATCCTAGAACTTGAAGATACCAAGGATCATCTTACCAAGGATACCACTTCCAATGCCCATCTCTGCTCCGAAGCCATCATCCCTGATAGGTTCATCCAGCCCCAGGTCCATGGGTTTCTCCATGGTGTTGTCGATGGTCTGGTCTTTCCTGTTATCCATCTCACTCAGCATTGTTGACTCATCGGAGCCTCGCTTGTAGAGGGAGTCATCAATGTTGGGAGCATCACGCATCATCTCACGGTCATCAAAGGTGATGTCACCTACACAAAGAATGGACATAGTATGTACACATTATATACCTCTCTTTAAAATGTTAAATAAATCTAGTCATCTGATTGGTCGAAATCATGTCGTGATTCGGCCATGCCCACCTAACAGTCAAAAGTTTTTAAAAAGAAGCCCGCCTACTGGTACAAGTTCTTTAATTATATTTATGTTCCTACGTATAAATTGTATTGTTTGAACAGATGTCAAATATGTTTGTCAAATTGAATGAATGAAAATAAATGTTCATTTGAATTGAATTGAATTGGGTTTTTTAAGTTTTAAGTTTCTTTACAGCGCGGATACCATACAGTTTGTGCAATTTAATCGCTACATTTTAGGTTTTTCAATGCCTGAGATCTCCATTTATTTACGTGTACAAAAACTTTGTTTGTGCGAGCGCAGATACAAAGTACAGTGCAGTGTGTGTACGATTCCCGAATGATCTTAACATTCAGGCAACTTTCCAGCAAAGATTTACAGACACTTTCTGTGATTTTCTGTGATGTTTTACCCAGTCTTTGCTCAAGAAAAGGATAAGGTAAGAATTCTTTGTAGATTTGTTTGTGAATTTGGTATATAAAACCGCTTTAATATTCCAAGCATAGCTGTTTCTATACTGGCTCTCGGGGACGTTACATCCTGATATGAACCCATGAGCCTATAGAAAGAGCGATGCCTCTCATAGCAGTCAATTTATCTATATTATGGTGGTGCCAGATTTCCTTTGAGTACCCTTGATCCTACTTGATGATCGACGTTCAAGGGGATGGTTTGAGAAGCAATTTGCAGAATCAAAGAATGAATTGACATGATTATTACTCTCGTCTGAGAAAATTTGCCCTTTCCCCCTGAAACCCCTCACGCTTGGTATTATAGCATGGAGGCTGCCATGAACCGGAAAGAACCTGCAATAACCAAGCGGGTTAAGATTACATGAAATAAAATGTTGTTCATCTTTCCTATGAACTGAACTTACCAAAGGCATCATCTTGTGTGAGAGTAATGTTGCCAAGATCTTCTTTCATTGTGATTTCCTCTACTCGGCTCTGGTTTAGGGCAAACTGCTTCTGGACCTCAGCATCACTGAAACAGGACAAAAAAATTAACATTCATTGTGAGTGAAGGACAAGAGGGTCCTAAAATGCATTCACTAAAATCCACACTTTTTCTCACTGAAATAAGATTCACTTTCAAATTGACAAGTTTTCATAAATTCTTTGTTTCTCCTAAGTAGCGTTCAGAAGTATGAGCAAGTTTCTATACAACCTCATATCAGGCTCTTATGGAGTTTAGTCAGAGAGATGCACAGGCATCCAAAAGATGCATATTTCTTACAGAATATTGTTGGATCTGTTGAACAAAATAGTCAGAGCCATTTCATGTGTGTGTTGCACGTCTCATGGTTTATAAACGCATATGTATACTGAAGCCAAATATGTTTGGGGGGAGGGGGGGGGGGGGGGGGGGAGGTAGGACAACCTCTTTGTAGGACACCAAATTTTGCAAACCTGGCTGAAGCCTGCTAAACTGTGTAGCATGTTGAGAGGTGACAGCCTGCATATATTTATTTACATATGTATGCATCTATACTTCCCAGATTGTGGATTACGATGGTGTGTTTTCTTGTTCTGTCACTGAAGTTACTTACTTGAGGTCTGGAACAGCTGTATCAAAGTCATGAAAGACCTCTGGCAATGTGATGGCTGTGAAGGCTGCTTCCCTGTTCTCTTCGGGTAAATCCACAACTCCAGGCCTGAGAATAATTAAGCATGGAGATAGAAATATGCCATGACAAAATTTGTGACACATATATTCAGTAATTTGTAAACATTCAATACTAAAATTAGGCCTAGTAGGCAAATTATATTACAAAAACAGATCAACATTACTTCTGTAACATTTGCAGTTATCCTAAATAAAATTGGGGGGGGGGGGGGAGGAGTGTTGCTGTCTTCCTGTGAGAATACAATTTACAACAGAAAACCACAATTCAATGACTAATAATGCTAGTAGTAGAAATATTAGCCTTTGCCTTTTGCCTTCCGTATTCGATTCTGCCAGCATTTCTAATAACCATTTACTATGCAATTTGAAAGTAATAAAAACACAACCAATTCCACCATAACAGGCAACTTGAATATTTCCTCTTTGCTTTCCAGAAAGTAAAATGCTTTATCTACCATTTGACAAATTAAAAAAGTAGGATGACTGATGAGACTACATACATGTAGTCAACTCAATAAATTTGTACAAAGTAATTTTATCGCAAGAAAAATGCACATTCTGTCACTGTAATACAATTGTGGAGGTGTACAGAATAGTATACACCATGAGAGGAAACATGCAACTTCTATGAGTCAAGATTACTTACCTAAAGGCCATTTTGATCTTGACAAAGGCTTCATTGCAGTCAGCTAAGAGGTACTTTGCCTTCCTACTGTGGATTCTCACTACTCCAAGCAGCAAGTGACCTGACGTTCGTAAAGCCATCTTGACCTGAAAAAGCACAAGAAAAATAGCACTTATTTTAATACCACAGAATCAAACAGAGAGAACATGAATAGATTTGTATTCAGCCTTGACCACTTTCAAGATGTCCAGATAAAATCCATCATAATACTGAAATATCCTGTTTGAGCTGGTACAGTATATCAAAATATATATTTTCATACAACCATCAGCTCTCGAGCTTTAAAATCTAAATAGAAAATTGATTTTTGTATTTACCACAGAATCAAACAGAGAACATGAATAGAGTTTTATTCAGCCTTGTCCACTTTCAAGATGTTTATATGATAAACTCCATCATAATATTGAAATACCCTGTTTGAGTTGGTATATCAACATATATTTTCATACTAGTACCATCGGCTCTCAAGCTCTAAAATCTAAATAGAAAATGGATTTTCTTTGCTGTGGCTACTGTCAACGAAATGTACTTGATATTATCATTAGTTCTTAATTTAGTTACAATAACATATGAATATATTATTTAATAAAAATGAAATATTCATTATCAAGGATGGAAGAAGTAAAGTCCTTGAGTTAAAAGGAACTAAGTATTAAGTGATGTTACTGTTACAGTAATCTATGATGGAAGGTAAACCATTTTCCCCTTGATTCCATATTAAGATAAGACAACAATAATTGTGTAAAATTTACATCTTAAATTTAGTAACTGATATTTGATAAGTGTTCACTTACTTTGGGATGAATGATGCTGTCTACACATGATGACACGTTCGTTTCAAATACATGAGCTTTAGTGAGCTTCTTGTCCCAGTGAGCAGCCAACCAAATCTTGGCCAAGGGCCCCTTCTTACTCAACACGTAATGTGCATAAAACATGATGCCTCCTGGTGCTACAGCTCCTGGTCAAATGTTTGTCTTCCAGCTCCTACAGAGAAGTATGTTGTCTCTTACCGGTATCTAGTAGGAAATTGATTAATATGGGGGATAATAATCAATTGTCAATTAATACAACTCAACTATAAGTTGGTCTAGTATGAAGGGGTGACCAAAGTTTGCGGAGATTTTGAAAAATATTAGAAAATGTGATAGACTATTTGATCTATGATTTCTCCTATTCTACACAATTTTTTTACAATTATTACCAAATGGACGGCAAAGTTTTTTACTACAAATTGGTTCAACTAGAAAATTTATCGTCAAAGGATTCCAGAGATATCGCGATCTAAAAATTTGATGTTGGATCGGCATGCGCGCTGCAAAAAAAAAGTCATAAAAACAATTAAACATTTCTTCGCGCACCGGGTTTTATACAAAATAACAACTAGGGTCTAGATCTAGATCTACTTCTTAATTACAAATTTGAGGATATCTGCCCTCAAAATGAAGATTTCCAAACTTAATCAGGGCCTTAATATCGGTACGGTAGGTTAATAATTTTTCAGAAATGGACGCAAAAGCCAAATGACTGCAAAAATTTGGCAAAATGCGCCAATCTTTTCATAATTTAATTCACACTCAATTCCAGAGAAGATTCC